>JAAGAY010015753.1:0-35549 GCA_011801015.1 Ardeotis arabs
TGTTGGCTGTCACCAACCACCTCCTTGCTCTCCATGTGCCTTAGCATATCACTTGTCATGCAACCACCATTCTAAGAGGGCACTTATTTAATATCCTAAATAAATTCCCAGGAATCTTCGGAGATACTCACCTCACGAGGGAGGAAGCAGCAAATTAAAACTTGTTACAACTTTTAGGAAACTACTCTACTGCTAATCTTCTTTTGTCCATGTTACTACGTGATGCAGTAGTTTCAATAATAATAATAATAATAATAATAATAATAATAATAATAATAATAATAATAATAATAATAATAATAGTTGATTTAAAATTATTTTCTAACTTTTAGGTTCTAAATAATATAGCAAATATTGCATACTGAAAATGTTACCTGTTTTGTTCAACTTGTCATTTTACACACAGGAACCCTTAGACAGACAGTGACTGTTAATTTTTCTTCTTCAAATAAGTGTTCTTAGTTTATTTTTTTTAACGCAAATGTTCAGAGATTCTCTGAAAACTTCCGCTGTGAGTTATCTGGTTTTTTTTAGAAGCTCTAACCTTTTCTTAGGACTATTTTTTTCCTGTATGTTGTACTGTTCTTCTGTTCCATCTTTTCATACCCCAAGACCAAAGAACTATACAGGCCACATGCTGCTTTTAGATCAAAATACCATTTTAATCTTTTACTAACTGTTCAATATATCCATCAAAATCGAAATTCTATCTGATGTCATGCAATATCCAAGGTTATCATGGATATACTCTTCTACATACCTATGACATCCAACTCTGCATGCTACTGCATTATTTATGGTTCATTTTTTTATATAATTATTTGGATTATGGTGCTGCTTTGGAGAAAACCAATGAATGTAAAACTTGGCTATTATTTTATGTAAATAATTCTTCATTAGAAAGTAACATCAGTGTATGGATCCAGTTTTATGTAATGTTACACTCAAATAAAACAATCTATTCATCATTTTGGAAAATCAAAGATAACCTACTGTATGGAGAAAATGAGGAAAACAAATTTTTGCTAAAATTTGAAATATTTTTTTTACTCAGATGCAGCAGTTTTATAAATAATTTCTTCAGTTATTGAAAATTTTACTAAAATCTGTGAGAAAAAAAATCTTAACAAACTGTCATAATTTTACTTATTTAAAATATTTTAATAGTGCTAATTATTTTAATATGTTATATAAATAAGCCAATAAGTACATATACTTTTTTTTTTAAGATTGTTTTGTGTGCTTTTGGGTATAAACTCTTTGGTCTTTAATTTCTTTTTTGGACATGAGCTGGCAATATACACTTGCAGCTCAGAAAGCTGACCATATCCTAGGATGTGATGCCTCAAAAGAAGTGTGGCTAGCAGGTCAATGTCTTTTATTTCAGACAGAATTCAGGTCAATTAAAGATACTTATACTGTACTTAATAGACACTGTCTTCACAAATCCTGGCTTTTCCCAAATTTTGAACTCATTAGCAGAACAGGGTTGTATGTCATGTAGGTGGTAAGGTTTTAGTAGTGGGGGGAACAGATATTTCCCTGCAGCAAATGGAGAGGACCATACCAGAGCAAGTGTTTATTCCCTGAAGGAAGCTGCAGTTCATGGACAACCCACTCTGGAGAAGGTTCTCTCAACAAGAACCGTGCCTGGTGGAGGACCCATGCTGAAGCAGAGTTACCCTGAAGGACTGATGTCCATACAGAGGATATATGCTGAAGCAGGGAAAAAATATGTTGAGAAATGAATGGCAGAGACAAACTGGTTTGGACTACTACAACCCCCCACTCCCATTCCCCTGCACCACTTCGGCATGGGGAGAGGGGAGTTAGGAAGGAGGGAATTAAGTCGAGCCTTGGAGAAAGGTAGAGGTGGAGAAAAGATGTTTTAATTTTTGTTTTGTTTCTCACCATCGTACACTATTTTAATTGGTAAAGAATGGTAAAGAATTAAATTTATCATCCCCAAGTCGAGGCTGTCTTGCCCATCATGGTAACAGGTAGGCAATCTCCCTGTCTTTTCTTCAGCCCTGTCCTGGTTTCAGCAGGGATGGAGTTAATTTCCTTCTCAGTAGCCGGTGTGTTTTGGATTTCATGTGTGAAGAATGTTGATAAAAACACTCTGATGATACGAGTTGTTGTTAATGAGACCAAGGACACTGTCTGGCTTTCCAAGTCTCGTTAAAGTCTCGTTAACGTGCAGATGTGGGAAGCTGGGCAAAAGACAGACAGAATAATTGATCCAAACTGGCCAAAGAGAGTATTCCATGCCATAAACGTCATGCTCAGTATATAAGTGGGGGGTTGCCCGTGGGAGGGGGCATTCTTTTCTGGCATTCATTCAATTAGGGTATCTGTTCGGGCACCCTTGGCATCATTTTCTTCTCTTTAGCTTGCTGGCATCGTTCCCTCTACCTTGCTAGCTTGCTGTCCCCTCTTTGCTTGCTGCTCGGTGTCGTTTCTGTGATCGCTGCTGAGGACGGGCTGCGTCGGTCATTTGGATATCGGGTGGTGAGAAACTGTACGTTGTTCATATTGTATATTTTGTATATATTAATATCCTTATATTCTGTTAGCTTTGTAGTTTTTAGTATTTTAGTAAACTGTTTTTATCTCAACCCATGAGTTTTCCTTTCTTCCCAATTTCTCTCCCCCGTCCTGCTGGGTAGGGGGAGGGTGAGCAAGAAACTCTGTGGTGATCTGGGCTAAACCACCACAAGCTTCTTAATCTCATTTTCTCTGCCCTGTTGAGGAAGGAGAGTGAGAGAGCAACTAAGTGAACACCTGAAAGCCAGTAAAAAGTCAAACCACTACAGAATTCCACATTAAGTTGACAGAGCTGTGCTTAGGGAAATGATTTCTTCACCTGTTTTCATGTCAAAACTACAGTAAGACTTTGAAAAGGGTGGACTTTTGATGATTATTTAATGAATTAATTTTCTTTATAATGCTAAAAGTGAAGAATTATAAACTACTGTTTGTGTGCAGATGTGTGGGTATGTTCATTTTTATTTACCTAGTAGGAGGCAGGAAAGAGCAATTATCTGATACTAAACAGTAAGTTGTAAAATTCAGCATGACAGAAAGAAATGGTAGTCATATGTCTCAGGAAAGTTAAGTTGAAATAAGCAGAAGTAAATAAGGGAAAGAAACGAAGTATACAGATTCTGTTGAGTATATTGAGCAAATTAAGAATTTAGGGATGTACTGGGTAAAATGTGAATACCTTGTCATCGGGACTAATGAAGCTAAAAGATTTATTGATGAGAAGTGAATTACTGAATAGAATCTGAAGCACGTTTTCTCAGGCACAAATGATATCACTTTAAAAACATTGTGTAGCAGTCTAATTTCCATTTTTTCATTTTGCAATCATGTTATAGAAATAAAAAGAGTAGTAAATCACAAGACACTAGGAAAGCTCATCAAGAGATTCTATTGATTAGAAAAAATGTAGAGAAAGCAGATCTATAAGAAATTCAGAGTAACATCTGAAGATTCTGCAGGCGTGACAGCTTCTAAAAGAGCCAGAAATGTGTCTTTCAGCTATCAGTAAAACACTGTTGTTTTTGTTTTTTTTTTTTCCTGAAGATTCATGTCAACTGAGGTCTGCCTCAGAGAATCTGTGGTTGACTTTGTTAAAGCACCACAAATAAGAAAGAAGAAAAGTATCTACTTCAATGCTGAAAAATATATTCAGTTTAATAGGCAGAGATTGATATAAAGGAATAAATTCATAAGGTTACAATCTAAAATTTAGGAAAAAAACCACTAAGCTTGCAGTCTTATTATTTTATAATAATCAAAAATTTTCGTTAATGTCCATTAACAAAATTGTATTCACTTTTTTATTTTTTCCAGTAGATTTTAATCCTTGTCTTTGCAAAGACAGTTTAGATTCTTGTTGCAAGAAATCCCAGAAATACATTTTTTTACCTCTCTGAGCCTATTGAAGCAGCTACACAGGTACTTAATTCTATAATAATTCAAATGCTAATTTGTCAGGGATCTTAATGACAAGAGGTGGAATATAACTGAATATAGGATGCTTTAAAAAGTGTATTTCTCTGTATCATTACATAGTGTTTGGTCAGGGTAACCAAGCTGCTCCTAAATAAGCAGTCCAGGCTTGCTTAATGTGCTTTTAGTAACCAAACTAATTGTTAAAAAGTTATTTATTGAAAAGCAGAGTTGCAATTTTTCCAACCATACAATGCCATTTTGACAGGCTTCCTACAAAATTAAGTTTTATCTGCTTAATACATATACATAATTTTATGTGGCTACTTTGGCATTTTCTGTTTGTCTGCTGTTAATGACAGCAGGAACCCTGCTAAAATGGATAATCAAAAGAAAGCTTAAGGTCAAAAAACCAATTTATGTCAGTCTTCACAAGCCTGCAGTATCACATGGATATTACATTGATATCAGTGAGCTGGTTGAGTTCCAACTTGTTCAAGGCCAACTCTGATATCTCTGCAAAGTAGTGTAAAATAGCATTTAAATATATACTTAGTGTCTAAAAAAATCAAACCAGCTTGTTAAATATAGATAAATATTTAATTTTATTGTCAGTAGACTTCATTGTTTACAATTCAATAACTTGCAGAAGCTGCTAAGATTTCATGTCTATAATACTTGGCATTATGGTAGAAGATGCTGAGCAACAATCTCAATGTAAAGAGCTTCTCCTCAATATGAAGGAACTATATCAGGAAGGAAAAATAACTTTTATTTTTTAAGTAGTATTTCAAGATAGGAATAATAACTAAAGTGTCTGTTCTCACAAACATATCTTTAATAAAACCAGGATCTCACTGCAAGTCTCTTGAGGCTCAGTTGTAACATTTTAGTTATAGTATCTCCGTAATTCTGAAAGACAGATGAAAGGAACAGATGAAAGATGTAAGTTTATATATATATATGTATTCTAAAAAGTAGACATATATTTTTGTAAGGAAAACAGTCTCAATGTTACATATATTTATAAGGAAATGTTGTTCAGAGGATAGATATTTAATATACTATTTTTAAGAGTGTAACTGGACAACATTACACAGTATGGTGGGATATATGGCTTTCATTTGACAAAGTGAAGCAAGGGCATCTTCACCTGCAGACTGGCCAACTTGCTGAGTCAAGCATTAACACAGGAAGATCAGAGTTGGGACATTACAACCACAGTTAACTAAGGCAATGGTTGGAAAGAAGTGGAAAGCAAAGGGTGCAGGGTGATACGGACAAGAGAGACTTTGGGGGTAATAAAATAAAGTGAAAAAACACCTGCATTAAGTGTTGGTATACAAATGCATGCATCCTGCAAAACAAGCAGGAAGAACTACAGCATGGTCAATCCTGAAGATAATGAGGAAGGAGAGCAAGAGTGTACAGGTCTTGGACTCCAGTAAAGCAGACTTGGTCTTATGCAGGGAATTGGTGGGTGGGATGCTGTGGCAGGTAGCTTTAATGGCAAAGAAGCCTAGGAAAGCTGGCAGGACTTTAAGGACAGCATCCCCCAGGTGAAAACCAGGCCATAAGCAGCTGTATCAGGACTCCAGCTTGGCTAATCAGGAAACTCAAAACTGCTCTCCAATGGAAAAAGACAGCATATAGGAGGTGGGAGCAGGAACAGGATTTAATGATGAAATTTAGAAACATTGCCCAGGCATATGATCTTGGTGTCAGGGAAGGGAAGGGAAGGGAAGGGAAATTAGGCTTGCCTTGTTACAGCCTTCTACAGTAATTTCACTTAGTATAAAATCAGAGTTGCAGTTTTTCAATCAAACAGAAAACATTCTGAAAGAAGATCTAAAAAATAAAGCATTGCCTATTTGTGATGGTTTAGCCCAAATTACCACACAGTTTCTCATTCACCTTCCCCCTCCCCAGAGGGAATGGGGGCGAGAATTGGGAAGAAAGGAAAATTCATGGGTTGAGATGAAGGCAGTTTACTAAAATAACAGAGGAAAACTACAATAGTAACAGAATATAATGACATTAAAATATACAAAATGAACAATGTATGATTTCTCACCACTTGATGTCCCAGTGACCAATACAGCCTGTCCCAAGCAGCGATCATGGAAACAAAACCAAGTGGCAAGCAAAGGAGTAAAAGGGAGTCAGCAAGGTAGAGGGAACGACACCAGCAAACAAGAGAGAAAGATGGATGCCAGGAAGGAAGATACTCGCCCTGGCCAACCCCCACTTATATACTGAACATGACATTTATGGCATGGAATACTCTCTTTGGCCAGTTTGGGTCAATTATTCTGTCTGTCTTTCTCCCAGCTTCCTGCATCTGCAAATTAGCAAGACTTGGAAAGCCAGACAGTGTCCTTGGTCTCATTCACAACAACTCATATCATCAGGGTGTTTTATCAACATTCTTCACATACAAAATCCGAAAGACACCAGTTACTGAGAGGAAAATTAACTCCATCCCTGCTGAAACCAGGACACTATTTAATTAATATATATGAGAAATTGTGGTATTTCTTTTAGCAGTTTCCAGTTGTCTCCTGCAATTGCACAGGAACCCTATTCAAACAAATTACCAAAGGCAACACTGAGGTCAAAGAAACAAATTCTGCAGACTCCTCTTGAACATCCCATTGATTCCCACATTGCAGCTAAATTTCTCATTTATATTTTTAATTCATTTTGGTTAAAAAAACAATCTGAAGAAAAAGGCATATAGATAATTTAGGAAATCAATGCAGAAGTTTTTACTCCTTGCAGTAATCTCTGGATTGCAGATTTATTCCTTTGGAACTAGATTGTCTCAAACACCTTTCATTCTTAATGAATAAATCTGACTCTCAAAATCATCCAGCATTGCCCTAGTTTTAAAAATATTCAGTCCTTTGAAAATTACATTTTCATTTTTTATTTGACTCATATAAGCTAAATTAATGATACACTATTTCCTTTCTAAGCAGTTCTTGGGCTTGGTTTGCTTTTTGTGGTTTGTTTTTTTTTTTTAACTCTGATAATACAACAAAGTCAAGAATATTTAAAGCTACAGCACATTTGTGACAAAGTACTGATTTTAAAATGAATTAGAAAATAACCCCTACCTGTTTGTATTTCTTAGGCAATAAATAGTCTTTGGTATTTTGTGTACCACACGCCAGCTGATAACATGAAATGACTCTGTGCCTATAAAATTAAAATGGCTCCCTACCTCTCTTTATAGAGATTCTTCACCTGCCCAGGATATTGTTACCTTTTTAATAAAGACTCAGTGTCTGGTGCCTCCTTGAAACTTCTCACTGCATAAATCTATTTCTGGTTCCACACTGCACATGGATTGCTTCTTCCCTGTTTAGTGTTGCTATTGTTTTTATATTTTGTGTATTTTTTTTGACTCAGCCTAGCACAAGGGTGAAATGACAATATGACTTTAAATACAACTACATATCTCTCTCTCTGTCTATATGCATTCTGTGTCTAGCTACATTCTCTAATCCATGCTATGGCTATAAGACAATGTCTCATACTCTGTCAAAGGACAGTGTTATTTCTTGTTCATGAGATCATTCCAAGTAAAAGAGAAAATCTGAAAATGGCCATGCAGGTGTCATCAGTTTCTTTTCTCCAGAATGATATTGTGCTTCTCATTATTTATTTCTGCAGCATGTTTTCAGACCATGATTTCATATCTATCCTCCACAATAAAGTTCTTTTTGGACATAAAACCTCAAGAATCCAGTCACAGTGGACTCGCTACTTGATACTGGGTGCATTGTATAGATAGATCTTCTGTTTACATTACATCATCTGGCTTGGGTATCAGTGATCACAGTCTCTGGAGTTATTCAGCTTATTCTGATACCTTTTCAAAATAAACATCTGTAATCAGGCAGTGTATTTTGATGTCTAGCAAAAGAAAACTATCTACTGGAGCTACTATTATGCAATTTTCTTTTAGTGCATAATAATGTACCATACCTGTATAGTATCACATCCAACCTTTCCTGGAACCCTTAACAGTTGTTTGTTGTTGTACCTAGTCCCTTCCGGGACTGTTGTCAGTAATAGTCTCATCCAGAGTTGCACTCTTGAGTGGAGACTGGCTTTCCTGACTTCTAGAGACAACACGATGAATTTGTTGTATTGAAAATGAGATAAAGGATCTACTCTCTCACTGTCCAGATCTACCACGTACATTACTGAGAAAAGGATAATACAGAAGATAGATAACCACAAAACTTCACAAAAGCACAGTTTTGAATTTGTAGGATCCAAGTTGACTGTGTCCACTAAGATCTTACAGAACACGAATATGTTCAAACATACCCTTTTTTTTTTCAAGCAACACCCTCTATCATGTTACTTTTGCCAGAATGGAGAAAATTCTGTAAAGGGAATATCTATTCCTACATTTCCCATAGGACATCTCACTTTATCCTATTTGTAACATCTTTATATAGTCATATGGTACTCCTGACTGTCTAGTAATACTTCTGTGTCCATTTACTCTAAAATTAAAGATTCTCTGAAATTATAATATATCCTGAGTACAGCTGGATCTATGATGATCATTCAGTTCAGTTCAGTTCATAAATCATTATGAAATATAAACAAAACCATAATATGATAGTTATATATGTTGGTATCAAATATTTACAAATATTGATACAAAACTGTAAGACACAGATACATGATATATTAATAGCAGGTTGCTAAATAGTTGCTCTAATGAATAACTAACTTTTCATTTTTCAACCACAGGTTCTTTGCCTTCTTCAGATTATTATTGAAAAGTCAAAATATCCTTACATTAAATCCTTCAGTTTAAAACTTTATATTTTACTTAAAATTTTTCTGACATCTTTTTTATGCCATTCCAGCTTTCTTGTCTTGATTAGCAAAGACTGGGTTCAAAATTTGTTTCAATGTTGCCAGCAGCTTTACAAGAATATAAGATTCTCCTAATATGTCTTAACAACTTGGGTTTTCAGAAGGTAGGAAATCTTGCTATTCATTTTTATGAATAATCTTCTAGGACCTCATAGGCCCTTCACATTTTTGTAGGTAAAACTAGCTACCTTTGTAATCTTCACACATGCTGTTTGACAAGTATTCTTAAACTTTTAGTGAATTATCTCGCAAAATACTTAGCTATTTACAAAAATTGTGCAGTTACGAAGTAGATCTCAACCAATTACAACAGACAATTCTGTATATGTGCAGACCCCCAAGAAGGCCAGGTTGGACGGGGGTCTGAGCAACCTGATCTAGTTGAAGATGTCCCTGCTCCTTGCGGGGGGGTTGGACTAGATGACCTTTAAAGGTCCCTTCCCATCCAAACTATTCTATGATTCTAAGGTATAACCCAGACTTCACCTTCTCATTGTGTATTTGTTGCAGCATGCTGAGACAAGGCATATGACCAGAACTAAAAAAGTCACCATAACCTGTGAATGAAAAAAAGAATATCAAACTTCAAAGTGTATGTGATTCCACCTTTCAGCTATAATCTTAAAAGACGAAGTGGCATGTTTAGCGCGTCCATTTGTTCTAAGATCTTTGTAAACAGGGAACCACAGAGGGTACAAAACTATTCGTAAGCAGAATGGCAGGATTTTTATTCATTTTCCTAACAAATCGGAATCAATAGTATGTTTTTCAACAAGAATTTGGAGTGGAACTTTATATATTATATATATTGCATTATAAAGTGGAGCTTTACAGTTTATATAGAATATTATGTATATATTATTTATATTCAGAACTGAATTAATTGATCTGAAGTTAAGTCCTCTGTGACTTGTTTCAAACACTTTCTAGGACTACAGCATGCAAGATGCTAAACTCTTCAACAATGACAGAGCTAAATGCTACAACAGAAAAAAAGCCATTTAATGATCTCTGATTACAGAAAGCAGGGCTTGTTTCTCTAAGTATAAATTAAGTGCTCAAAGGTAGCAATTCTGTGTCTTTGTTTCCTGTCTGCCTATCTTAAATGCCGATCAAATGTGAGCATTCCTTTTGCTCATAATGGCAGTGTCCTGAGCAGGCCTTGAGGGGATTCCCAAACCAGAAGGTCAAATTGTTATTTTGGCCTGCTACAGCTTACACTAGCTATTGATGGTTTTCATCACTGCTCTGAGTGTCCAGGCTTGTCGGGATCGATGAGTCAGAAGGTCAGACTGTCACATTGCCTTGGCAGGGTACAATTCCTCATAGCTTCCTATGATTTCCACTGCTCATAGTTGGAGTCTCTGTGTACCGAAATAGTTTGTCAGATAGTGAAGGTCATCCTGTCAGAAAGTGCTTATGATTTCAGAATTTCTGTGCTTCATTGCAAGGCTTTTCTCTTGTGCCTAGACAAACTTGCACATCAGTGCAATCACTGAGCTTTGGAAAATGCTTTTTTTAGTGTCTCCTAAAAGCATCTGTGATCACAAGAGAAAGGTTGTTGCAAGAAATGATGAGCTTTGTTCTAGTCCTCATTCCTTGCTAATGTCTTGTGAGAATGGATTCATTTTGTGCTATCATCTTCTGCTCTCATTTGAGTTTGCCAATTGGGAAAGAAAACTGGGAAACAAGTACATTTTAGCATTTAAGTTACATGAAAAAGGTCACAGTCAAGTGGTTTCATAATGTATGTCAAACAGTTGAAGATAAATGTATGCCAAGGTTCTTAGAAATCATGTATTTAGTGTTCAAATCACTATGGATCCTATTTTCAGATGCTGACCTTTTCTAGCAAGAAAACATAACTCAGTACATTTCAGACATGCAAAAGACCAAATGGAAAATCTACAGAAAAAAAAAAAGAAAATACTAAAAGAAAGATTGAATATGTGAGAATGATACAGGCTCAAAAATATACATGTAACTGTAAAAACGTTTGGTTTTGTTTTCTATCTGAAATACATAGATGTGTAATTTGCCTTAGTTAAGCATAACAGGATACCATTTCTTAATTAGAAATCCCAAGAACTAGTGACATACAGTATTAAAAATATCAAATTAAAAAAGCAGATACTAATTATACTCCAGTATGTCCATTATAACTATTCACTACCTTTGGTTGGCAAGTAAGAAAACATTGACAAAAATCATATTTTGAAAATAAAACAACATTTTTCTCAACTGAGCAAAACTTTCAGGTTGGATTCTCTCAGACAAATAGTTCTTTATGTCTATTCGGTATGCCTCTTCATAACGGATTGAACTGTGAGTTGTAAAAAAAAATATATGCAACAGATACTGTAAATAGCAAAAGAGTTTAATTAAGGTGTCCAGTGTTTAATTAAACACATTATACATTCAGGCTTTCCATTTCCAGTCAAAGAAAAAGATTGTGCAAATTTAGCATGAGTATTTTATGACAGAAGAAAGTGGGCTGGGAGGTGAAAACACTAGAGAGCTTTAGGCTGGGAGAAAGAGCAGAAGAGAGTCTGGGAGTCAATGCCATGAGGACAAAGCTACATGTCAGGAGAAGCTACATGGAGAAAATGAAAAGAAAAAAGATACAGTGAAGCACTAAAGAAAAACTGATCATTAACAGATTTCAGGAGTCCTTCCACCTCAGAGTAGAACTGTTGATGTGTATAAGGCAGACTTAAATAAACTTTTAAAGCTCTAAAGGGATGATAGGAATAAGCACATACAGTTTAACTGCCTCTTCCCCTTTCCCAGCTGTATGCACTAACAGTGACATGGCACAGCTGTGATCCAGAATAGCCTTGAATGCACAGAGTATGTTAGCTCTCCTGCTTTGACATGGAGATGGTATTCCATATGAGGTCCGACTAACCACCACACCAATTTGAAAGATGTTGTGAGATTCCTGGGCTCAGTAATTCAGCAGTGGAGTGAAATGGTCAATGTATTTGCTCAGAAGCCATTGTCCTGGATTCTTTTCCAGCTTAGAGATATTTCATAAAGTACTGTTAACTAATCTCAGAGAAAGAAAATAAATTTCTAAAAAATCCAGAAATTTTGTTCCAGAAGATAATGTTAAACACTTTTCAAATGTAAACTCAGTGTTAGAGAATTACAGAAGGTTTGAGGTTTGAAGGGACATCTGGAAGTTACCTGGTCCAACCTTCCCGTCCAAGCAGAGGCACATAGAATAGGTTGCCCTGGATCATGTCCAGACAGCTTTTGCATGTCTCCTATGTGGGAGAATACAAATTCTCTGGGCAACCTCTGCCAGTGCTCAGTCACCCTCACAGTGAAGAAGTGTTTCCTGACACTCAGAGTTAATCTCCTTTGTTTCAGCGTGTGCCCATTCCCTCTTGTCCTCTTACTGGGCACCGCACCTGAAAAGAGCGTGATTCTGTTTCCTTTGCACCCTCCCTTTTGGTATTTATAAAAAGTCATAAGATGCCCCTGACTCTTCTCCTCTCCAGACTGAACAATTCCAGCCCTCTCAGCCTTTCCTCATAGGAAAGATGCTCCAGTCCTTTTATGTTCTTACTGGCCCTTAGCTAGACTCTGTCCAATAGCTCCATATCTTTCTTGTATTGGAGAGCCCAGAACTGGACACAGGGCTCCAGGTGTGGCCTCACCAGTGCTGAGCAGACAGGAAGAATCACATTCTTCAACCTACTGGCAATACTTTGCCTAAAGTAATGCAGTCCAGGATACCATTAGACTTTTTTTTTTGCCACCAGGGCTCATTACTGCCTCATGTTCAACTTGGTGTCCACCAGGAATCCCTGGTTCTTTTCTGAAAAGCTACTTTCCAGCTGGTTGGCCCCCAGCATATTTTGGTGCACGGGTTTTTCCTCCCGAGGTGCCAGACTTTGCACTTCCCCTTGTTGAACTTCTTGGGATTTCTGTCAACTGTTTTTTTCCACCCTGTTGAGGTTCCTCCAGATTGCAGCACACCCCTGTTCATATCAGCCACTCCTCCCAGTTTTGTGTCATCCACAAAGATGATGAGGGTACACTCTGTCCTATCGTTCAGATCATTAATGAAGTTGTTAAATAAGACTGGATTCTGTATTGACTTCTGGGCTACACTGCCAGTTACTGGCCTCCAGTGAGACTTTGTGCCACTCATCACCACATTCTGGGCTCAGATTCTCAGCCAGTTTGGCTATCTGCTCTTCCAGCCCATACTTCATCAGCTTCTCTATGAGTATCTTAGGACAGACAGAGTCAAAAGACTTCCTGAAGTCTAGGTATGCAATATCCACTGCTCTCTCCCCTCATCTTCCAAGCCAGTCACTTCATCATAGAAGGCTATCAATTTGGCCAAGCTTGACCTCCCTTTTGTGAATCCTTCCTGACTACTCTCAATCACCTTGTACTTCACGTACCTGGAAATGGATTCCAGAATGTGCTGTTCCCTCACCTTCACAAGAATTGAGGCCAGTCTGACCAGACTGTAGTTCCTTGGGATCTCCTTCTTATCTTTCTATTAGACTGCAGAAATCAAAATGATCAAGCTGTATGGTTTATTACATAAACAAGTTTTGAGCCTGCAGGGAAAGTTACCTGTAACCTGTATATGAAAGGATACAAACAGGAATATGCGTTCCTTCCCATTATGAAGTCAATAAGAGAAAGACAAAAATTCTTCTATGGCGCTTTATCACAATACTGGTATCTCTACATCTTAGGCTTAGGTTAAAAAGAGTATTATGAAAGAGGGAGAGTGATTGCAACAGTAACTATCATAATTTGGGAGTCTCTTCTTTTAGTATATATGGTGAGATGAAAGAATGAACATTCCGCTATAGTGGGAGTTTGTTAGCTGCAGAGTGGGAAAACACTATGAACAAATATCTGCCCCAAAGACAGAGATATAGCATTTATGCTCAAGAAAAGTTTCTGTGCAAAGAATGGCAATTTAATCAGGTATGTACTGAAAATGCTGCTGATCAGCACTTCTTTAAGGAATCTTTCTATGACTTACTTAAGATTAATAAATTAATCCAACATACATTTTACCTTATATTGCCTTTATTGAATTTTTACTTAGACACATACAGAAAACTAAGTTTAAAAATATTTATGTTTAAATATGCAAATGATGATTATTAAACTGTATAGATGATGTTACTACAAACATGTTATTATAAAATGAAACTCACATTCTGAAACAAGTTGTCTACATTCACACAAAAATACACTTGGCCTGCCCAAGAGAACACAAAGTGAAAAGCTAGCCCAGAAAACTATCACTCTGTCTTAACTCTGGCCCTCTAGACTGAAGTCTCCCACTGAAGTCAGTCAGTCATAACTGTTCATATATGAGAACTAAATGAACACTGAATATGGACCACAATTTTAGGTGCAATATGCCTTTAGAAAAAATACAGCTATGCTTGCAACTGGCTGTTGTCAGCACGAAACATAGACACTGGAATGAAAACCACTGACCGAACAAATTTGCATTTTATTTCTTGCACAAATATTTGCATAATGAAGTGATGGAAATCTCTGAAACCAGCTGTGCTACCAGAGTGCATCAAGGTTGTTTCCTACGATAATAAAAATGACAAATAAATGTAGCCCCTCAGTGAAGCATACTGAATTACACCTAAAACACAGGCACTACTTTCTCTAGCCTCTCAAGGTGAAACTCTGAAATTAACAAAAAAAAAGACAGGGAAAACAAGACCTCTTTGACTTCTCTTGGTATCTTTTCTCACCTCAGTGGACATGGTAGCTCACTTGTCATGTAAGAGTGAGATGGTTACCCCCTGAATACCCTCCTTTGCTCCTTCTGACATACTGTAGTTTCATAACACAAGGTTATGCCTAAGAAGTATGACTAAGCTTTTCCACCAGAGTTCCAGAGTGACTCCAACTTTTTCCTGGGGCTTATCATTATGAACTTTCAAAAAACCTCTGAGAGGTATAATTTCCCACTTGAGCATATCTAGGATGTGTGTCCTAATTGAAGAACTTCCCGTATGGACAAAGCAAAAATTCACATGTTGATAATAATGTAAAGCTCAGCTACATGTTTATATAGAGGTAAACAACTACCCAAGTGTTACCTGTGCAGGTTTGTCTGGACACCAACTAGACTGTTGTTGGCTGCATGGCTGGATGGTAAGACTACTCTTTTCTAGACTGGTCCACTGTCTCTTCGTTGGCCTACACACAGATTTGTGTGCTATGTATAGTAATAGTTATCCCCAGTGGGACCATGCAGATGCAAGGAGATTCTTCAGTATATGAGTTTTACAGAGCCTGCCTCATTTTTAATGGTTGATTTAGGTTGTCCTATTTTCCATGTAATATCAGAATTTCAGATGCCGGATTTCTGTTGTTGAAACGCATGCCGGAAATCATGACCACAGAAACAGGAGTACACAGTAGAAGCTGGTAACTCTAATCCTGCTTATTTCAGGAAATTAGAAACCTTGGTAGTAGTATGCATAATATGAATAACTAAGCTTAGTGCAAAGTTGATTGTTTATATCTTATGCTTAGAAAATAGCATATGGCCATTGACCTTAACAAGAAATAATGTGAAAGGATGTATATAAAAAAAAAGAAGTGTGTGTGGTAATTGTGTAAAAGATATATCTTTTTATATTCTGCATTTAATTCTTCTGCTTCCCTACACTCCATCTTTATCTTCCCAGTGCATACTGAAAAGACTGGCATGTGTTTTATATATAGCAGATGGACGTGCTGTGGCATACACAGATTCTCAGTGCAGTTCTGGCACACACACACACTTTCTGCTGAATTTGCTAGCTAGCAAGGACTCCAGCAGCAGCTGTTTCACAGAAAATGTTGTTCTCTGTCACTATATTAAAAATAATTAGGACAAGATGCATCAATGAAACCATATAACTGAACTAACCTTAGATCGAGCTGCATATGTATTTTTACACTTGGTTTGGTTTTTGTTTTAAATGGAAGATATGTTATTAAAAGGAAGAAATTCAGTTCTCATTCTGAACCCTCTTCTAAGGTACTTATCCAACAACTTATTCTGTTTGGAAACAGCTGTTGCAGCCCTGGTGGGTTTTGCCCATGCTAGGAGGGCAGTATCAAGCAAACAGTGTCAGCAAAATCCACTGGTAGAGGCAAAGAACTTCTCTGATTGCTGTATCTTGTCTATTCTGAGGACTTTTTGGGTTTTGTAATGTTTGTTTGGTGATAGACAAAGGTGATATCTGATGTCAAGATTTCATCATCAAATGCAATATACTCTTGTGTGTTTGAACTTGCAATTAATTCCTATTGTAATTCTTCACTTGCAACATGTCAAGTTTTGACGCTCATTTTGGGTCTGCTATATTAATAACTGGTAGTCACGTAAGGTCTTCTTGACAGTAACTGATAATAAGAAATCATGTTCATGGCTCTTACTTTAAACCTTGACTTTTTTTTTTGCAATTTATTAAAAATATACTAAGCAAGATTGCTGTGGTGCTTGTTAAATGATATCTCTTCATTAACTACACACATATCAGCTTTAATTTCATACTAAATACCAATAGCTCAAAAATGAACAAAGAAAATGACAATACAAGTACCATGAATTTGGGACTAAGGTAAGAATCCCAGTATTTCAGGATTAAAATGATTTCTATTAGTAGCTGTAATTTCTGTAGTTGCTCAAAGGTCTTTCTTTGACTTCTCTAGTTAATAACATTGAAGGTTTATTATCTGGAAAACTACTTATTGTCTTACAGGAGAAAGAGTATTTAGTGCAACTGACATTCTCTTCTGCTTTTCTATGACAGGATTAAGCTTGTAGTTCTTACTGTAAATTGACCTACTGACCTCACCCCTTACTTATGCACTGCATGTGCTGTTACCCATGTAAAGATCTGCTAGGAAGTCTTGTTCTTCATCACTAAACTAGCAAATGCAAAATCCTACTGCATGTATTTGTATTTGTGATTTAATTGTGTACATACAGGTATTTTAGTATTGGATCTGATATTTTTTTGTTGTGTTGAGGATGCTGCACATCACATATACTTTCCCTGATGGAATACATATATTCAATATGTTTCTTTTTTACAGAAGTAAATGGATAAAAATCAGATTATTGATTTGCATTAGAACACTGATTATAGAAACTAATTTCTGAGCTGTACAAACTACCTCATATACTTTAGTTCTATACTTCACCCGTGAACACAAATTTTTTCCTTTTCAGATAACTCTCCACTGAAACGATTTGCTAATACTTTGCTTTCTTGTTCACCCCCATCTTGTGTGAAATTGTAATCTGTCATAGTATCAACTAATTTTTTTTTAATATTAAGGTCTGTTCATTTGCCACTGATTACTGGGCTGCCTGTATGTAAAGTTACACAAAAGAAATTGCATTGATTCTCACTGACAGAATGCATTACTTCTCACCTAAATTAACATGATTGTTGAAAACGCATTAGCACAAAGAGCAAAAGGTGAAAGCAGCTAGTTCAGTAGGACTTACTAAAGCAATATTTTGATTTACAGGCCTAAACTTGACCTGACTGAATGACTGTAGATTTTGAAAAGGCAAGAGGAAGTAGCTGCATGCAGGCTGGGAAATAGGGGAAATAAAAATTAATTATGACTTATTAAAAGCAAACTAATCTCTGTACTTAATAGAACATTTTATAAACATCCAGATGTCTTTGCTTTATACTATATTTTTATAGCAAAGCTTTATCTTTTTTCATTCTCCTTTCTTTTTGACAGAATGAAGAATGGCACCATAGGTGAAGAAGTAACTCACTCACACTTTGTCAGTTTGCTCCTTAAAAATCTTTTTCTGGGTCTGAATTGCACAGCAACATTTCAGGCACTATTGCAATGGTACTAGTAATCACACTTGCCACAACTTTAAAGTGTTAACTGTATTAACTGGTGTACAACTAAACTGCTGATGTAATACCCTTCCCTAAGAATGTATTCAAAGTTTAAAAAAGGCTTTGTGAAGAAGATTTATGCCTTATGACAAAATATACCATCTTTTCCTCAAAATTCTGTAAGCATAACTAAGTGCAGAAGCATTAAAGAAAAATACAGATAGATAGCCCCAAGTGTAATAACAGCTACATCTCTCAAGAAATAAATTACCCAAATGACATTGCAGACTACGGGAAACGAATAGGAGAAAATATGTATCAGTAAATCTGTAGAAGTTCAAATGGCATTATGCTGTGTGTCTGGCTAAAAGGAAATCCCGAGTAGTAGCTGACACACTATCCTTTACTCACCCTCATTGCCAGTTGGTGCCAAAATCATTCTTACTTGTTTTTATGTTTTTATGTTTTTTGACAGGAAAGCAGTTCGTTAAAATTCTTATCCATGATCTATGGATGACTATGATGAACTAATATTGTCAAGACTGACAATGTCATCCACAGTTAAGTTCATTTTCAATAAGGATATGTTTACATCCTTTTCTATTTTTTGTTAATTTGTTAATATGTAATTACAAAATTGCAATTTGTTCATTTGCCATTTAAAAGTTTTCTCAAAAAGATGCTTTGATCAAACTTGGAGAATGTCTATTGAACTATAATTTTAATTTGTAAGGTTTTGGGAGTTTTATCTAATGGTGACCTGTGCAATCCTTGATTGATAAATCTTTTGGGAAGTAATATATGCTTATTCTGGTTTTAAACAATTTACAACCATTATCCTGTCTATAACCTTGAAAAAAATACTGCAAAATTCGTCTTTCTTGCCTGTAGTGAAAATCTGTTTCTAAATGGATATATTCGTAACCCACAAGAATATTGTCATCCTTTTCCATTTGAAACTAGAACACTTGCTGCAACTTTTCAACTAAAAGCACAGACAATAGCCCTATACCTCATTTTATGTAACTCAAAGTAATACCACTGATTTTAATATAACTACAGAAATATTGAATTGCTGGAGATCTAGAAAAAAATCTATTGATGTAATTCAAAATAGTTATGCAAAATAGCCAAAAAAGCCAAAGCAACATTTTCAATAGGAAATATTGGAATACCAGTAATCTGATACAGGGTGATCATTTCAGATGAAATAAAAAAAAAAAAAAGAAGAAGAAAAAATCTTTACTTTCAAGAATTAGTCTTTTCAGTCATCTCTGCAGAAATGACTTAGAAGTATCTATACAGTGAATGATCCCAACAGAATAAGGATTTTTTTCTCTAGTTTATTAATGCCTACTACTTAATAAACAATTCCTGGGAACTCGTGAGCACTTCACTACACCCCTTGATAGTCCTATTGCATCTGTAAGGGAAAAAAAAAGAGAATGCAATAGTATCATCTACTCAGAAACCAACTGTGCCAGTTAAGGGTATATGTTAAAGCTACCAATGTTTTGAACTTTGACCTCTAGGTTAGACTCTTGTCATATATGATTCTATGATCTTTCTGAGAAAGCACTGTGGATACTTGAACTTTGACAAAAGAGTGTCGTCAGAATTTTCCTCTCGCTAAGTGGCCTCAGCATGTTGGTTGTATCCTGAAGGGAATACACTGGCTCCCCGTCAAACATAAAATTGATTTTAAAATTGCTGTGATGGCTTATAAGGCAGTGCAGTTTGAGAAGTGTGTATTTATCAGAATTGCTTTCTCTGCACGAGCCCAGTCTCTCTTTGAGAATAAAAAAGCAAGTAAATTGGCAATTCTGGAATGTAAAGTAGAGTAAAAACTGGGGAAAACATATTTAGCTGTTTTACAACTCAAATATGTAATTGATTCTCTGAACAGGATTTATAACGTGACTTGATCCATTCATATTTATGTAGCATTTCAGATACCTGTAAGTGACGAGCAGTATTTCTTTGTCTCTACAAAAATCTAGATCAGCACACAGGCACTTCCCTTGCAGCACACTTTTAAGGGAAAGAATATGGTTTGAAGGAAGCCTCATAGCTGAAAAAGAAAGGATAAGTTGCTGTATCTACTGGAACTTCTATGCTTAAAGTTGACCTACAAATGTATAGAGGACTTTATATCACGTCAGTAGGAAAGCTATGACCAGTGCATATGCCCTACAGAGTTCTTTAACATGTTCAAAACTTTGTATTTGCAGGTGCTGAACCCACAGTGAAGATGACCCTGCTCTAAATAATCTCCTTTTGGTACACTTCCACTCACAGGGTTAATGTCAAAGTTAATAAATTTAACTCTGAAGCACATTTGAGTTAGGGATTGAGCAAATAAAAAGCCTTTCCTGCTTCAAAAAGTGCCTAAATAAAAGTCACCTTTATTATTTAATTTTTATATTGTAGTAGCATCTGAACACCCATTAACCTTGATTCCATTTTGCTAGAAGCTCTTGGTAGTATAATAAATG
This sequence comes from Ardeotis arabs, assembly GCA_011801015.1. Lineage (NCBI taxonomy): Eukaryota > Metazoa > Chordata > Aves > Otidiformes > Otididae > Ardeotis > Ardeotis arabs. Next base: position 20,240 of record JAAGAY010015753.1, read on the forward strand.
CTAAAATCTAAATTTCTGAGTTTCTGAATTTCCAAAAGCTAAAGACATTTTGCAAGTGTATTTCTGCCTAGGGGTAGAAAAGAGTGTAAGCAAGGGATCTGCCAGGCCTTTTAGCAAATCAGCCATTTGCTCTCAGTTTTAGGTAGGAGAGGACCCCAAATTCTTTCCACAGTAGTAATCAAATTCTGTGGCCAGTATTATTTTTCATTGATTTCTGTCTATTGCTCATTACTGATATTTAATATATTTTGTCTACAAAATTTATGCCCATAAATTGAATAGTTTTAAGAAATGATAACAAAACACTAACTAACCCTACTTTCCAACAGATATTTGTGAAATTAAGAGCGCAAACTTAGATATGAAGAGCTGATTACATCTGTTGCCTAAAGGAGTATGGAGTGAGTTAGAGAGATGTGAAAAAGACAACCAGAAGTAAAGTTATGTTCAATTTGGATATATGTTTGAAATTTTTTCCTATATTAAGATCCATCTCTAGTCTACTTTCATTTTCATGGTGCTGTTATTCAGGTGACCCCTAGAATGTACAAAATTAGATGTATTTATTCTGTCATGATTATAACTCACCTTTTTTTGTGTGTGATAAAATACAATTTTTTAAAATTCAAGGATTTTTAAATTGTTTATCCTTAACTATACTAGCACTTTATTTAATTTTTTGAAAATAACTCTCACTAATTGTAAGCCATCAGAACCAGGTTTTCTAAGGCAGCTTAGAAATCTTTCTATAGAAAATATGTCATGTTATTTTATAACATGCAAAGCAAAATTCATGAAAGCAAGGGGCACTGTCAGTAAAAATGACCTGTTTGTGGATAAGCGAGAGTTAAATAGTGAGGATTGCATAAAATAAAAAAGGTTTTCACATGCTGGGGAAAAAAAAAGAGTCAAGGAATTATAAAATTAACTCTAATCTAATCTAATATTTTTAGCAGGCTACATTCTCGTATGTACTCTGTTGCTGACTCTTTCAAGCCATGCAAAAGGTTTTGAGGAATACAATTTGCCTGCTTTGCTCTTATTGACTTGGTTTTTTTCTTGAAAACAAATTGTAAGCTCTGATTATATATTTTTTTTTAATAGTTAGCACAGTAAGTTGTTGGTCTCAGGTGAAGGAGCTCAATAATTATAACAATAAATATTTTTCAGGCTTTGAAAATAAAGTTCTTGCTGGCAATGTAAAATTACTTTTAAATTCTTTATTTTTAATAACAAATACAAATGTTCATGCTGACATTTTCAATATGATTATCAATCTCCTTCATTAAAATTATTTGAAGTGCTTTGAACTTTATAATGAGACAGTGTGGCTGCAATTTCTATTAAATTAAAGTGTATGTTTTCCTAACAAGCTTCTTTGAGTTAAGTTTAAAAATGTGTAAAATATTTTCTTTCTGTTAAAGAATACAAAAATCAATTAAAATGTCAGAAAAGGATTGAAATTAGATAAAACCAGAAATAAGCACTTTTGGCAACTTTCTTAAGTAAAAATATTTCAGAAGTTTCAAGCTTTATTTTCTTCTCTTAGCTGAATTTGCTTACATGTAAAATATTTTAAAATTGTTATTCGTGTTCTTGGATTATGACAGATTTTTTGGTTTTGCCTTTGAAAAGACAAAAATTTGGCTTGTAGTAAGATATTATATCTGTAGCATACTACCAGTTTTACTCAATAAATACAAAATTCCCTATTTCTGTACATGTATTTTACCTTAATATGGCAGATTTAGCCCCTGCAGAACCTGTTTATTTGTTCAAGACTATTTCAGTCGGTTCCATCTGACGCATATGTGATGTTATCACACAAGCAGGTTAAACTTAAATCAGACAACCTACTACATAATGGTGTGCACATTGACCTGGTGGGCACACAGGTCAAATATATGGAGAACAAACGATAAAAATAGTCATGCTTACTTAGAGTGCTACAAAAACAAAACAATTAATAAACATGAACAGTCTGAGACCAGTATTTCAAGTTTGTTGTTTGATTTGGACAAATCATGTAATTGTAACCTTGGAAAGGGCTTTTGTATCTTTTTAAAGAAGATCTTCATAGTGAGAATTCATTAATTCAATTTCTGAAAATTATTATTTTTCCCTTTTTTTGAAAAAAAAAATGTTCCATTAATATTCCTGTTAGTTAAGAACAGCAGTTGCAGAAAGCAAATAATAATGAGTAAATATGCGTATCTTTTATAACACACTAGAAAAAAACAAACTGTTCTGGAGATGTTATTGCTATACGGATGCAATTAGTTCCACTTAAAATAATTATGCTGTAACATTTTTATTTCATAAAAGCATAAAGAGGTGTCAGCTGAGATTAGTTTCCCCTTCTGATAAAGAATGTGCAAACATGTAGACAGAGGAAATTATTCATACTCCATGGACATAAACCCAACCGCAGAGACAGACAAATAAATGCACGAAGTAACAAAAGCAATTGCTTAAATTCATAGAAGATATGTCTTTAAGTAAGATCTTTAGCAATGTTTGAAGCTCCAGTACGTGGTTTCATGCCACACTGAGGGGAGAATTTGGCCTATCCTGTTTTCTGTAAAAAACAAAAGGGAGCTGTTGTCACCCAGATGAGATGACCAGGACTTTGATAAGGTTGTTAAGATCTATCTTCTGTGTGTTATAAAAGCAGTAAATCAATGACTCAGCTAGGAATAGGATTCATATTTATAGACTCACTAAACTATGGTGTGACATCCATGTAAGATAGTGCAAAATAATATTTTCATTAGCATGGATTATAGCCTATGGGCTCAGAAGTTCATTTCTGCAACCTACTGAGGTACCTGATAAGATCCTTTTTCCCCTTAACTAGCTCTGATTTCTGTGGAAATTGAAGGTGCTCAACATTTTACAAGAGTGAAATTAGAAAGTCTACAGGCTATAACTTCATATGACATAAACCAGCATCATTCCAGCAGAACTGTCCTGATTTATACCTACTGAATGACAACCTCATAAACGTTCCTAACAAGTTAGTAGGTATTTCTTAAAATTAATGAAAAGTTGACAGATTTGAATATCAATAACTCATTCTGATAAAGTAAGTTTTGAAGAAGAGAGTGTATTATGGTCACCTACATTCTTTATTTATACTGCAAAAATAAAGCTTTTGAAGTTGATAATCTCATGTTAAGTATTTAAAACTCTCATGAGAAATTGAATTAATTAAACTTAAATAACTTAGAAAAGCCCTAAAAAGGTAGATTTATGAATTTTCCTGCGTTTTTGCCACTTGGACATCATTGATTTATTATTTCCTCTTCTTTCTTCATCAACAAAAAGACTTTAATCAATATGATCTAAAAATAACTTAACAAGATTTAGTTTTCTTCTCAAAATACATTTCCCAAGCTGTTCCCTCATAGATATCAAACATAATTGTATCTTTTGAGATGAGGCAATCTCTTCAAATGCCAAAATTTAGTGAAGAATTGAGATATTCTATTTTATCATGTCTGCCATCATATCATAGGATCATAGACTCGTAGAATGGTTTGGGTTGGAAGGGACCTTAAAGATCATCTGGTTACAACCATCTGTCCCTGGGCAGGGACACTTTCCACTAGACTAGGTCACTCAAAGCTCCATCCAAACTGGCCTTGAACACTTCCAGAGACAGGGCATCCATAGCTTCTCTGGACAACCTGTTCAAGTGCCTTACCACTCTCATATTGAAGAATTTCTTCCTTATGTCTAATCTAAATCCACTGTCTTTCAGTTTAGAGCCATCACCCCTTGCGCTATCACTACATGCCCTTGTCAAAAGTCTCTCTCCAACTTTCTTATAAGCCTCCTTTAGGTACTGGAAGATTGTTAAAAGGTCTCCCTTGGAGCCTTCTCTACTCCAGGCTGAACAGCCCCAACTGTCTCAGCTTGTCCTCATAGGACATGCTTTATAAACCTGCTAGGCATAGAGGTGAGACTGACAGGCTTGTAGTTCCCTGGGTCTTCCTTGTTTCCCTTTTTAAAAACGGCATTTATGTTTCCCCTTTTTCAGTCAGTGTGAACCTCATCAGACTGCCATAGCTTCTCAAATATGACAGACTGGTAACTTCATCTGCCAGCTCCCTCATGACCCACGGATGCATCTCATCAGGTCCCACACACTTGTGCACGTTCAGGTTCCTTAGGGGGTCCTGAACCTGCTCTTCTCCTGTAGTGGACAGTTCTTAATTCTGCCAGTCCCTGCCTTTGCCTTCCACAACTTGGGCAATGTGGCTAGAGTCTTTGCCATTGAAGACTGATGCAAAAATGTTGTTGAGTACCTCAGCCTTCTCCATGCCCTGGGTGACCAGGTTTCCCATTTCCTTCTGGAGAGGGGCTACTTTCTCCCTGGTCTTCCTCTTATCCCTGATGTACCTATAGAAACTTCTTGTTGCCCTTGTAGACCTTGGCCAGATTTAATTCTGTCAGGGCTTTGGCTTTCCTAACCTGATCCTTGGCTGCTTGGACAATTTCTCTGTATTCCTCCCTTACAACCTGGCCTTGCTTCTACTTTCTGTAGGCATACTTTTTGTGATTTAATTTGTCCAGGAGCTCCTTGTTCATCCATGCAGACCGCCTGGCGTAATTTCCTGACCTCTTCCACTTGAACTTCCTGGTTGGGTGGCCTGTAGGAAAACATCACTGTAATGTCACCTGTCCTTGCTCTCCCTTTAATTCTGTCCCATAAGCTCTTGATCGGCTCCTCATCCATCCCCAGGCAGAGCTCCATGCACTCCAGCTCGTCATTGACATACAGGATGTACCCCTCTCCTATTCTCCCCTACCTGTCCTTCCTAAAGAGCCTGTATCCTTCCATTCCAACACTCCAGTCATAGAAGCCATCCCACCACATTTCCATGATGCCAATAAGATCATTGTCCTGCAGGCATGCACATGTGTCTAACTCTTCCCCATGCTACGTGCGTTTGCATATAGGCATTTAAGTTGGGCTCCCAATGAAGCTGACTTGCTGGCTGGAGTGGCTGGAATTCCTTTGTGCTGCTCTTCAGGGGCTCTCTTAATGACCTGTCAACCTTTTCCAGGCTCTGGGCATCTGTTGCTGGCACTGGCATCAAACTGGTAGGAGTGAGATGATTGAGGTTCCACTCCTCTGGCAACTTTAGTTTAAAGCCACCTCCACCAGTTTGGCAAGCCCATGACCAATGGTGCTCCTCCTCTTCTCTGACAGATGGACCCCATCAGTGCCCAGTAGGCCAGATTTCTCAAAGTGAGTTCCATGGCCCAACTAGCTGAACCCTTGTCTGTGGCACCATTCCTGTAGCCATTTGTTGATTTGCCAGATTTGACTGGCTCTTTCAAATCCCTTCCCTTTGACCGGATTGATGAAAAAACTGCCTGTGCTCCAGAGTCCTTTACTGGCATTTCCAGAGCTCTGAAATCCTTCTTGATAGTCTTCAGACTGCTCCTGGCTGTATCACTGGTGCCTATGTGAAGCAACAGCAGTGGATAACAGCCAGTGGACTGTATGAAGCTTGGTAGTCTCATGGTGATATCCCTGATAAAAGCCCTCAGTAAGCAGCACACTTCTCTGGAGAGTGCATCAGGTCAGAAATGGGTGCCTCTGTACCTCTCAGAAGAGAGCCACCCACTACTACCATCCACCACCTTCTCTTAGTTGCACTGGTTGTTATACTGGGAGCAGGTCAGGCTGCCTTACTCAGCTCCAGTGTCCTTCCTGATGTGACGGGTCTTTCTTCTTCAGTCTGCAGTATAGTGAAGCAGTGCTGCAACGGCACCTCAGGCTTTGTGGGAAATCTCTTCCTCCTGCTGGTCCTTGCCATTGCAAGCTTCCATTCTTCTGCACCATTGGCCCCTCTTCCGTGTGTGCCAGTGGGGGAGCTTTTGGTTGTTCAGCCATAGGCTGTGAGTGCACTGCAGACTGTGCATGGAACCCACTATCTAACTCCTTCTCAGCGTCTCTGATGCTATGCAGTCTTCTCACCACCTCCTGCAGCTCAGCCACCTACTGCAGGAGCTCCTCCACCTGGGCACACCTTTTGCAGGCAGGACTGTCCCTTGTCCTTGCCCCAGGAGAAAGTTCCGGGCACTTCCTGCAGTCTGAGGTCTGCACTGCAGCCTCTCCCTTCAGCAGCTCCCTCTGAGTGGAGGAACTGGCCACCACTGGGGTAGATGGTGCAGATCCCCCCAGCCAGAGCTGCAGCCTTTGCTCTCAGTTGAGCACCCACCATTCTGTCTTGAGGGTCAGGTAGGACGAGCACTCTTGACCTGTGCAGATCATCACAATTGCGGGGTTATGTGTACTTCAAGTCTCCTATTTGGCCAGTGGAATGCCCCTCCTTCAAAGAGGGGCCTTCCCTGTGCACCCTCTGGTGCAAACTCCTGCACAAACTGCTGGGCCACGCTCTTCCTCACGCATCTCACCCTGTTTGCTCCTGCTCTTCACGGAGCTTCTGGCTGCTGGTGCTCCCTAAGGCCTTTCTTTATACATGGTGGGGAGTAGTTGTCTGCCATTCCTCCTGCAACCTTTCAGGTCTTGTCAGCTGCTGTTGCAGGAGCTGCAAGGTCCTGGCAGCTCTTTCGGCTGCCCCTGAGGTTCTGTTTTCAGTGACACTGTAACTCATATATATATTTGACTAGTGTTTGGTGAATATGTTGAAGTTGGCCCTATGTCAGCGTAAAATACAGTTCTACAGAATGCCTGAAGAAAGCAGGTTGCAAAACCTCAAATTTTGAAAACATGATTAATATATTCTAGAGACTTTTAGCTGCCTTTTTAATGTTTGTTTTGGTTTGCTGGGTTTTTATACATTAAAAAAAAAACAAACAACTCTCTTTAACATATACCATAGAAATAAATAGTGAATAACGTGCTCTGGAAAGGACATAAATGGACTCCCTGGAGAAACACTAGGTAACTGGCAAACACAGCAAATTAACAGCAACCAAAGAGTTGCTCATTGTAGGGAAGATTAGCCCTCTGTCCCTTGGCTTGATTTCAGAATTGCAGCACTGAGATTTGTAGGAGAATCTGTGTACATGGGCAAAGAGAGTTCTGCACTCCAAATATCTTATCCCCAGACTATGATGAAGAGAAAATACAATCAGTGAAATCTAGAGAGCCCTGCATGATGGGGAAAATATCCCTGCAGTACAGGTAAAAGTGCAACAATCACCAGTGCCCTCAGTGAACAGCAGTTCCTCAGCCCTGTTGTCCATTCAACAAAGCACTCAGAGGGCTGGTCCAACACAACCTGCCTTCCTGGCCTTCTTGGTACCACAGGCCAGTGAAAGGTGTCATTGTTCAGCCCCGATCGGGACCAGACTACACAGTCTCTCTCTCACTCCCCCCACCCTCTGAGAGAATAGGGGGAGATAATAGAAGAAAAACGGCTCGAGGTTTGAGATAAGGACAGGGAGAAATCCTTAAAGTTACCATCACGGGCAAAAACAGACTCGACTTGGGGAAAAATACTCATTTATTACTAAAAACAGCAGGATAATGAGACAGAGAACAAGATAAACCTCCTCACCACCCGTCCCTCTTCCCGAGCTTAACATTATCTCTACTACCTTCCCGCCCCGAGCGGCACAGGGGGGAAGAGGGAATGGGGGTTGCGGTCAGTTCATCACACGTTGTTTTACGCCACTGCTTCATAGTTGGGGGAAGAACTCCTCACATTCCTCCCCTGCTCCATTGTGGGGTCCCACCCATACGCCACAGTCCTTCACGAAACTGCTCTGGCTGGGTCATCTCTTCCACGGGGTGCAGTCTCTCCAGAACGGCTGCCCCAGTGGGCCCTCCTTGGGCCACAGCTGCCTTCAGGCATCCACCTCCCCCAGTGTGGGGTCCTTCACGGGCTGCAGGTGGATCTCTGCTCCTCCATGGACCTCCATGGGCTGCAGGGGGACAACCTGCTCCACCATGGTCATCACCACAGGCTGCAGGGGAATCTTGGCCAGGAGCCGCATTGCTCCTCCCCCTCCTTCTGAACTGACCTTGGCGTCTGCAGCCGTTCCTCTCACAAGAAAAGTTCTTCACAACAGGCTGGCAGATGCCTCTCAGAATCTCTTCACATCATCCATCTCATCTCTTTTCCACTTCTTGCAGCTGGGCCGGGCCGAGTCGGGCCCAGTTGGCTGCCTGGTGGGAGGCCAGAGGGTGAGGCCTGCAAGGCCCACAAGGCTTACGCCTCCCCCTCTCTGCCCCTGCTCAGCTACTTCACATCTTCTCTTCTTTTTTTTTTTTCTGTTTTCCCCTTTTTAAATACATTATCGCAGAGACATTATCACGGAACATTCTGCTACCAATTGGCTCGGCCTTGGCCAGCAGTGGGTCCGCCCTAGGCCCGGCTGAGTCCACTGAACAAAGGGGAGCAACTTCTAGCAGTTTCCGACAGAAGCTACCACCTTAGGCCCCTCCTCACTAAACACAACCACAACAAAGGAGAAGATGGAAGAGAGGAGCTAAGTCTTGTTTGAGCTCCTCTGGCTATTCTTGAGCGTTGAAAGATGAATATTTTTTACTTGTTGATTTTAAAGTTTTCTCAAAAACTTCCTTGACTGTTGAGTTAATTATCTTAATGCTACAACTGAAAGTGCTTTTGAAAGGAACACAAAAAGCCAAGAAATATAAATTTTTGCAATACATTTTGGTTAAAAACCCCACATTTTGCTTTATTTATAATGCTTTGTTTTCTTCTTTTCTGACCAGATAAATCCAGCTCTAGATGACACACAATTCCACTTTCCCCATTTTCTCACAGCTCTCTGTTTTGATAAGTGTCAAAGCACTTCCATCCATAATTTCCTAATGACAGAAAACAGCACAAGCTATACATTTCAGGTGAAAATTATAACATAAAATACGTCAACATAGATTGTTAGAAAAATGTCATGCAGTTAGCACTGCAGTTGCAAGCAAGTCTGTTTTCATAAGCAGGTTTCCCTGACATCAGAAGGATTAAAATACTGACTCAGGTTCATAAACTACATGTTGCAAACTGTTTCAAAGGAGCTGGAAGTGAGTAAACCTTTTAAAATACCCAGGTTATTAATAAAAGTGCTACCTTCTTCTTATTATCTCTCTGAGCCACAATCTTTCCCAGCCTAGGACCCATAGTGATAAAAGGCATAATAAGAGAATTGACAGCTTCTCTTTTGCATTGCTACTTTTTCAGTGTTTCTTGATCATGACAGAAGTGTCTAAAGGCTCAAGAATAGCCCCTCAGTGTGAGATGGAGTCTAGAAAAGAATATGAGGAGTCAGGATGGGTCAATCAGGAAGACATTAGAAGACATTGAGAAGACCCTAATTTTACAGCATGCCACATTCTGTGAACAGCTCCAACCTCTGAAGCAATCCAGAACAAGGAACGTATGAGGGCTGTTTAATGCTCCAGAGTTCCTCTTACTGAAGGCTTCTACTTTTTGTTCTGTACCTGTTAATCTGAAGTAGAGTAGTCTTACTGAACCATACCACCATCTGAATATGAAATATGTACTTCTGAGGGATTGTTCCCATTATAATCACATATTCTACAGCAAAACATACACGAAGTAGCAATGTAATTTTAATAATATTACGTATAACTATTTTAAATTGCAGAGAAGTACTATACTGATACTCAAAAACAGTAGTATAAATTTATCTTCAGAGAGATTATTATCTGGGCTTTCTTACTGTTTTATGATGATTATTTCCTTAAATATTTCAATACATTTCTATTTTACAAAATAGAAGAAAATTAATTGCACTATCATTTAAACAAAAATGTCTCTAGGCGCTCGTTCTGTGCCCCTTCTCTTGAGAGAAATCTTTCAAGTCCCAAGAAATATTCATTTGCTACAACTGTGTATAACTAAAATATAAAGTAGCTAAAAATATCCCATTACCACAAAACCAAGGAATCATTGAATTTCAGAAACTGAACACCACGGAAGAGTAGAAGAAAATATAACATACATTTTTAATTTATTCTCAGTATATCTCATGTATTTCATAGAAGTGTTAAAATGGTTTAGTAATATATTAAATTATTCTTTGAAAATAGGCAAATATTCAAATTCTTTCTACTTCTATAAAAATAAAAATACAAAACTATCACAAAACTTTTCTGGAAGCAACAATTATTATACTAAAAAAATCAAGGGAAAAACCCCCAGAAATATAATCTAGCTGCACTTTCTCAGTTCAAATTTTGTCCTTATGCCCCTAAAAAACTCTAAGGATGCTTACATGAATATGAAGAACATAGACAATTTTTACGATAAAGGATTTATTCCTCAGAAAATATTATATGTATGTATAAGTGAATCATCCCTAACAATATATGATTCTTTTTTTTTCCAGCCTTAGCTGGACATCGTCTGCTCATTAATTCAGATTAAGAAATGGGAGTTCATGGCATTATGTTTGAGGGTGACATATCTAGGACATTTTTGAAAACCATACTATTACCAACAGTGTAGGCATATGTTAAGTGCTAAGAAGGTTAACTTCCCTGTTTCAGGGATATCATAGGTCATAAATCATAAATCTGCCTAGACAAATAACAAAAAGTAAGATTTTTCTCGAGATATGTACATTCATTTTGTTGTCTTTCTCTCATCACAGATTATGGAAATATTTGATGACAAAAGACAAAAGATGCAAATCTATCTTCAAGTAATCTGGCAACAAAACTTGTCTTGACATTTTTGGGTTGGTAACTGTGACAAATATAAGAAATTAATTTAATGTGTAATAGAATTTATGACAAAGATTATATTGCAGCTGCATCAAGTACGTAAAAATGTAGCCACAATACACTTTCTATATCTTGGTCTTAATTTAGTTTTAGATGCATTCTGAAATTTTAAAATGTAGTTGTTATTTTCCTCTCTGTAGCAACAGATGTCTTTCAGGCATCTTGCAGCCTACTGCATCCATAATCCTGAGTAAACAGCCTTGGTTTCTGATGCAATTTCTGGGAAAGTTCAGTTGCCTTGAAACAGAAGGAACAAAGGCCATTCTCTTTACTCAGAGTAATCTGTTGTGGACAAATATGTGTAAACAGAGGAAAACCCAAACCAAGTTAAAAAACAGGTTAGATCATGTTAACAAATACAAACTTAAGCAAACTGGACACCTGTAAGTCCATGAGCCTAGCAGGATGCACTCATGAGGGCTGAGGGAGCTGGCTGACATAATTTCATGACCGCTTTCAATAATCTTTGAATGATTGTGGTGAATGGGAGAGTTTCCTAATAAATTGAGCCTCAAGGATATTTATTAATTGAGTTTTGAGAAGCCTAAGAATTGCCTATATTGGCTTATCTAGTGTACTTTATTAATATACTTAACAACATTTGAGATCTTATTTATGTTATCATTCTGGGTGGTTTTTTTTAATGTAAGCTTATTGTTTATATAGGCTGGAATGGGATATGTAATTTTAACTTGTTGCTGAAGATCCTCAGGTCCTGAAATTAAGTGTGAATTTCATGAAGCCGTGCAAATTTACATCAGTTAAGACAATAGCCTATTGGCCCAAAACCCCTGCTTTCCTCTCATTTCTATATCCTGCTAAGTGAAGAAGGTTAACTTGTCATTGTCTGGATCATTAACTTTTTGGAGAGAGATTTCTGAACACTCTCATACATAAATTTGCATGACAAGATGAACTTCTAAACTCCATAACTAGACATTCATAATCTCCCAAGGACAGCGTTTGGAAATCAGCATTTTGACTGGCAGATATTTTTTTCAGAATGTATTTCTAAATGGCACTGGAATACTTTTACTGAGGTACAGGGATGACGGATGCACGAGGTAAGTAGAGAAGGAAAAGTTCTCTTTGTTTTCTTCATGAAAAGGTTCATATTCCCCAAAGACAATCTTTTTACCATATGTGTAGAAACAAGTTGATAAAATGGCTACCAGGCTACAAATAACTTCCTAGTTTTTTTAGTCATCTTTGAAAGACAAGTGCAATGAAGAGAAGAATAAAGTCCTAGCATGTCTATTTTGTTTATATTCAAATCATGTTATAGAAACTCAATCCAGCTTCATACCATCACAAATTTTCCAGAGGTATCTGGCATTTCATCTCTTTTATCCTACTGTTGTCTGCTATCTTGTAAACTGTTGACAGCGCTATGCATTTACATCTACACATACCAGCTTTCTGACAACAATTAAAATTGGCATGTAGGAGCATTCTAGAGAGATTAAATCTTATAATTGACAGACTGAGACACTAGCCAAAGGGGTATACCTTTGGGCAATCCCTGGGCTGAAACACTGCTGGTCTGTCAGTCTCTAAAATTATTGGCAATCTCATAGCCCATACCTAGCAGCTGAGAGGAAGCCATGCCAACCAGTGGCAGGCTTCAATAGATTTAGAAAAGCCATGAGTGTAATTGTCATCTTTAACACCGAAAAGTGCTTAGATGCCATCGTGATAAGTGTGATAAAAATTGTGTAAATAGGAAAGAGCCAGCAGAGTCTTGGAAAAGACTTGGAAGTCTTTGAAAAGACATTCTGCCCCCACTGCTTTGAACTGCATTGCAAACAGAAAGTTTAAAACAGACAAGCAACACATCTGATCAAGTCCAGAGAATTATGAGAATTACCTAGATGAATTGCTCTGATTTCTTGTGCTACACTGCATCATGTAATGGGGAGGAGGCCAAGAGGTGACACAAGTTCCCTGAATCAGACATCTGCAGGATGGAACTGTCTTCTTTTCCTGATGCTGGGAGAGCCAAGAAGTGAAAGGGGCGCATAAACACTTATTGGAGAGTTTTGTGCTGTTGGTACTTTTTTTTTTTATACTGGGCAGGACAAAAAAAAACCCCTGATATTCTCAATGTTTTAGGTACTTCAGTATAAAGTTATTCAAACTGGCACAGAAGTATTAAAGCTATTCATGTCATGCTGCATAATGTGAGGCTGATAAGGTTTCTTTAGGTTTTATTTTTTAATAACAAATAAACCAACCAAGTAGACATTTCTGTGGCTTTTTCATTGTACCGAAACAGTTGCATGTTGATAGATGGAAAATAAATGCTTAACCATCAATGAAAAGTTCTAAAGCACTATATTAGAAAAGTTCTAAAGCACTATATTAGAAAAAATCTGGATAATTAACTTATTTAATTGTTCAGTGTTGTAGTACTAGATAGAATAAGTACTATAAATGCTATAAATACAGAACTGTGTGAAAGGTTTTCTGTAGCAAAGTATCTGGAAGAAGTTGTCCTTGTGTATTAACTATTTATTTAAAAAAGTCAAATTGGAAGCTCAGGAAAGAGGACTAATTCTGAGTTGTTGATAAATAATTGCTTTCCTGCTTTTTCTGAATGATATAACACACACGCACACACAGAGGAGAACTATTATCTGTCAAACAGAATTACGGATAATGCTTTACATGCAGAGAGGCAAACTCAGTCAGGTTGCATGGGATGTCATTTTAGGGAAAATATTGTTATTTGTTGCTTGGTTTACAGTGTGGGGATTTTTTCAAGCTAAGAGGTGAGATTTTATTTAGTGCATATAACATAACAGTCAGCAGAAATATGCTAAATGCAATTGAATTAAGAAATTTTAAAAAATATTTTTAAAGTGTCATCCACAGCTCACTGAAAATAAAATTTCAGAGGGATTTTATTTATATTGTCCTTAGTGCACATTTTAACTAATGCTTATGGGCCTATATCAGTAAAGATAATGAGGCACCTGCTATGATAACTGTTGGCCTGTGTGTACCCAGTCTGCATTCAAGTGTTGCACATCTGTTACAAACATAACCTTGGAAAGCATTTGAGTCTCCTGCGTGACATTTCCCGAGGTACCTGACGCTCTGCTTCCAAGCAGGCTCAGCATTTGTCTCTCAGGCTCAGGAAGGGGTTTGTTCTTACAAGTGAGTCCTCTCCCATCTTCTGAATTTGGCTCTACTCAAATCGCAGCAGAAGGCAATACTTCCTTTCACAGAACTGTGCTCAAAGAGCACATGGTTTAATGGAAGAGGCCAGTGTCTAAAGTCTATTCAGCCCAATTGGAGAGAGAGCTGTGCTGAATTTGCTGCTTAGGCAGTTCAAATGGACTCTAGAAAAGTGTCATAATCAAGGCAAAGAGACCTAACCAGCTGGAGAAAAAGTCCTCAGATTGAAATTAGGTGTTTCCATGAAGCGATGTTAGAGATTCCTTGGAGCAGAATGAGAACGAGACAAGGGTGATCTCCCCATCCCGAGGCAGGACTCCTCTGAGGAGCTGTGAGGCTGTGTTTGCATGGACCCTGCTCCACCGTGCCTTGTGTCAGTGCCTTGCTCCTCACACCCCTGTGTGAAAGCCTGCCGGTGTGCCAATGCAGTTCGGATGATGGGCACAGCTTGCCAAGCTGGCTGTGAGGCAGGGCTGGCAAGCACCATCTTACCATCTTTGCATGAAGTCAGGGAAGTCCAACCAGCATTTGAGCCTGGAGGAGGATCCCCCAGGTGTTAAATCTGCACATGGTCTTTGCACATACTAATCTGTAAGCGGCTGAATATGCTGAAGTGATCCTCAAAATACAGTTCAGAAGCTAGGCTTTTCCTTTCCTAAGCTGCAAATTAGGGGGTGAAACTGGGACGGTGCTGGTTATTATTTAACAAAAATAGTAAACAAAAGCACTTTTTCTTATTAGTTTCCTGTACAGGAGGCTTTCTTCATTAAAAAACCTGATAAATTACTTAGAAATTCTCATAATTTAAATAAAAAATATTAAGTGCCATTTTTAGAGTATTTTCTGCTCTACTAAGGGAAGGATGAATACTGAGCATTTGGAGCACAAACATGAGTTCAGTACGGGGCATATCTTGAACTGTTACTAGGATTGCAGGTATCAGCAGGGTCTTTTTAGATCTGCTTTGGAAGAAGAGTGAATCTTTTCCCTCGTATCCATAATGTTCTGCTATGCATTTACACAATAAATGGAGATGAATCAATGCCCTATTAAAACATCTTATTTGTAAAATAACAGTTCAGAAACATTTGCTTGCATATCTTCATTTGGTATATAAGATGCACTCTGGTTACTTGTGGAGATACAGCACATGCAAGATACCATCAGCAGTTTTCCCGTATTTTACTGACTTAGTTAAAAGAATATAATTTGTTGCTGGATAATGTTGAATATTTTTTTTTTTAATACAATCCCGTGTAAATACGGATGTCATCTACCTGGACTTGTGCAAAGCTTTTGACACTGTCCCGCACGACATCCTTCTCTCTAAACTGGAGAAGCATGGGTTTGATGGATGGACCACTCGGTGGATAA
>JAAGAY010015772.1:0-20420 GCA_011801015.1 Ardeotis arabs
GGTGAAGACTGAGGCAAAAAAGTCATTGAGTACCTCAGCCTTCTCCATGTCCCGGGTAACCAGGACACCGGTTTCCTTCCAGAGGGGGCCTACATTCTCCTTGGACTTTCTTCTGTCCCCTACATACCTGTAGAAGCTTTTCTTGTTGCTTTTTATATCCCTGGCCAGATTCATTTCCGTCAGGGCTTTAGCCTTCCTCACCCGATCCCTGGCCACTCGTACAGCCTCTCTCTAATCATTCCAGGTTACCTGCCTTTGCTTCCACCATCTGTAGGCTTTCTTCTTCACTTTCAGTTGGTCCAGGAGCTCCTTGCTCATCCACGCAGGCCTCCTGGCCTTTTTGCCCGACTTGTTCTTCATCGGGATGCACCTCTGCTGAGCTTGGAAGAGGTGCTCCTTGAACGTGGACCAACTTTCCTGGGCCCCTCTTCCCTCCAGGG
The DNA here is from genome assembly GCA_011801015.1 of Ardeotis arabs. Taxonomy (NCBI): domain Eukaryota; kingdom Metazoa; phylum Chordata; class Aves; order Otidiformes; family Otididae; genus Ardeotis; species Ardeotis arabs. The sequence goes on from JAAGAY010015772.1 coordinate 441, forward strand.
CCGTCTCCCATGGCACTTTACCCATCAGTATGTCTCTGTATCAGAAAGTCATACCTTTAGTTGCTGCACAGTGGACATCTTTGTCAGTTCTTCTCCTCTATATGAGCTGAAAACCAGAACACAAATCCAGAGCCTTTCTGGAAAAGTAAATATTTTAAAGTGGCTGTGAAAGTTCTTTGAATCTTCTGGGTAAATATGAGAGGTAAAAACTTGTTTGTCTTTCTGTTTTGGTCTGAATCAAGCCATTAAGGTGAATTTACATTATTTTCAGAATAATTTATTTCTCGTACAGTGCTTTTTTTTTCTACTCCTAAACTCTCAAACTCTAAGGGTCTATCAGCTCTTTCATATACATGTCTTAAAACTGTCTGAAAGTCTTGTGATCCTAGTATCAGTGAGGCATTGAAAGCCTCCACTGTGTTTGTAGCAAGACTGCAAAATATTCCCTTTTAGTCTCTGCTGTTCTCTCTGAATGGGATTAACGTATTAGCAAATTCTGGATAACAGCATTCTGTGTGCAGAGTCCTGGGCTATTAGACAATAATGGGTGAAATGAGGAAAAGAGGAAAAATTCTGTAGTCCAGCTGCTACAAAAATACACTTGGTTTTATTTATATCTGTAGGAAAGCCAGCAAGGTACTGGGCTGGGTCTTATTTTCCCTCCTCACCATATTAATGAAGGCAAAGAATGACAGTTTATCAGCCCTGAAGAAGCAAAAGTCAACTGAAATGAGCAGGGAGACTGACTGTGGAAAAGAGCAAGCATACTCAAATGTAGAGGCCTGCAATCAGCTTGTCGTTAGTCAGCAGAACTAACTAGTTTGATCAGTCTTTTTTTTTTGGTATGGATAATTTGCAGTAGTCATATCTGTGGCTTCACTACTTAAAACAGTGATAGTATTGTGGCTGTGACTCTAAGATATGTCTCTATTTGAGAGAAAATGGGCATTGTATGTAGGGTGTAATATCTTTATTTAAATCAGCTTTCATCCTGTGTGTTAGCATTGCTTCTATTATGTCCATAATTGCCAATATCTGTGGAATTCTATTTCCCCTCAGCCATTAGAACTGAAATAGAGGTGGAAACATTGTGTTGAAAAATGTGTTCCCCTTCATAATGGACTGAGATAATTCTGGTGGTGGTGACATGATTTCAGACACAAAATTTCCGTGAGGGCACTGATGATAATGTTGCATTCCAGATGTATGTACTGATGTCCAATAAGTAGGATATTATTTTAATTTAATGATCAGAGAAATCTGTTGTGTTTTGAAAAAAAAGCTTTGTCTTCGCGGTCTTTAAGAATCACCAGGGTTTTGTTGTGGAGGGTGGTGGAGTATTTTTTTCATGGCGATAACAGAGATAATTGTTTTATGTTTGTTGTAACACAGTTTGGTACCATTTTGTCTATTAAAAAGTTGATTGCTTTTGGTGGCAAGTCTTGCAAGAATGCAAGAACATTCAGAGATGGTAAGGTCTGGGAAAACTTTTCCTCTACTGGAGTTGTTGAATGATTTCACATATATGTCATACATTTTTCACCATTAAGTGACTAGTTGCAAGCAGAATTTTATGTTCTCTTTGTAGGTTTTTATAGATGGTTTGTTCAAAGCCCAGCTTTTCACTGGCTAGCTACAGTTGGCCCAGTGTGCACTGTTTGTCCTTCTCCAAAGGTCAAGCTTCTGCCCAAATGAACAATGCACTGTATATTAATGTATTAATATGTAAAATTAAAATAATATTTTGATTGGTTCTATCCAATAAAAGGTTCATAACGATCCTGTCCCCTATGGCAACCTCAGAAAAACAATAAAAAATGTCAAGCTAGACAGATTGCAACACATCTAACGTTTTTCTGGATAAGAATCAGTAAAACTACAAGAACAATCACAAAATCTTTTTCCCTCAGAGAACAAGGGTATCTGCTGCCTAATATCTAATCAACTACTGTAAATAGTCCTGAACACTGGGAACGTGGCTAAGAGGCAACACTTTGTTCCTATATATTACAAGGAACTCGAAAAAAAAAAAAACAACGAAAATCCCAAAAGATACACGTCTTTACCTAAGAATCAAGATAATATAATTTTTTTTAACAAATTCTAAAAAAATGCACACCCTCATCCTTTGTTCTCTCTTTAGAAACTTTTAATACTCTTCCTAAGATCAGCTATTAAGATCTGTAGGTCCATCCTCAATTGGTAAGCCAGGTTTTTTTCAATACAATGCAGATTTTCCATGCAATCACTCAAGGTAAATATTTCTCTACCAAAATCAGCATTATCACCATTGGTATCATCAGTCTGTACAGCAAAATCTGACATTGACACGACATTATATCTACTTCAGCCAATAATATAGCTTTACATTACTATGACCCAGGGTATCTTAATGACTTTCACTACAAATTAGGTAAGCTCTAGAACACTTCTTAATATTGTAGAAACTTCCATTCTTAGAGTCTACTGTAAGATGATAAAAACTACAAGCTACCTAAAATAATAAACAGAAAGCACAGACACCTGTACTCTCACTTTCCCCCAAATAAAATACATCTAAAGCTCGTCACTGCAGATGATATAAGTTGTGTCCTGGTTTTGGCAGGGATGGAGTTAATTTTCCTCTCAGTAGCCAGTGTGTTTTGGATTTCGACTGTAAAGAATGTTGATAAACACCCTGATGATATGAGTTGTTGCTAATGAGACCAAGGACACTGTCCAGCTTTCCAAGTCTCGCTGATGTGCAGATGCAGGAAGCTGGGAGAAAGACAGACAGAATAATTGACCCAAACTGGCCAAAGAGAGCATTCCATGTCATAAACGTCATCCTCAGTGTAAAAGTGGGAGTTGCCCATGGAGAAGGCATCAATTTCTCCTTCTCATCTCTCTCTTGTTCACTGGCATCATTCCCTCTACCTTGCTGGCTTGCTTTCACACCTTTGCTTGCTGCTTGGTTTTGTTTCCCTGTTTGCTGCTCAGGACAGCCTGTATCAGTCATTGGGATATCAGGTGGTAAGAAAACGTGCATTATTCATTTTGTATATATTAATATCCTTATATTATGTTATTTTTGTTGTTTCTCTTTGCTAGTTTAGTAACCTGTTTTTATCTCAACCCACAAATTTTCCTTTCTTCCCAATTCTCTCCCCTATCTTGCTGGGGAGTGGGATGGTGGGCGGGAAACTGTGTAGTGACTAGGGCTATACCACAACAGTTGCAACATTGCTTCTCAAATAAGATATCAGATTAAACAAAGACATGGTAGGATGTGAGATCTCTAGCTAAGTGCTCTCCCTCCATCAATGACTAACAGCAGATTTTTATTTGAGTTAAAGAACAGGAGAAAGTTGATGTGGGGTGTTCCTGCTGTGTATTCGCTTAGCTTCCAAGTCAGAGACTGTGATGTAAAGTCTAAATTTTCTTACAGAAAAAAAAAAAAAACCAAAACCACCACGAACCTTCTACTCCCCTGTCCTAGTTTCGGCAGGGAAGGAGTTAATTTTCCTCTCAATAGCCAGTGTGTTTTGGATTTTGTACATGAAGAATGTTGATAAAAACACTCTGACCATACAAGTTATTGTTAACGAGACCAAGGACACTGTCTGGCTTTCCAAGTCTCATTTAAGTCTTGTTAACATGCAGATGCAGGAAGCTGGGAGAAAGACAGACAGAATAATTGACGCAAACTGGCCAAAGAGAGTATTCCATGCTGTAAATGTCATGCTCAGTATGTAAGTGGGGGTTGCCCATGGGAAGGGGCATCCATTCTGGCATCCTTGGCATGCATCGTTGGCATCCATCTTATTTCCATCTCGCTTGCTTGCTGGCATTGTTCCCTCTACCTTGCTGGCTTGCTCTCCCCCCTTTTGCTTGCTGCTCGGTGTCGTTTTCGTGATCGCTGCTCAGGATGGGCTGTGTCGGTCATTCGGACATTGTGTGGTGAGAAATCGTACATATTGTATATTTTGTATATATTAATATCCTTATATTCTGTTATTTTTGTAGTTTTCCTTTGCTATTTTAGTAAACTGTTTTTATCTCAACCCAAGAGTCTTCCTTTCTTCCCAATTTCTCTCCCCCATCCCACTGGGTAGGGGGAGGGTGAGCAAGAAACTGTGTGGTGACGAGGGCTAAACGTATATTCTTGGTAACTGAAGTGCAAGTGGAAGCTATTACTGAAACACTACATGCTAATGCTAGTGAGCTCTATTAACAGATAAATACAGTATTTTAAACAGTATGTACCCATCATGTATTTAAAACCTTTCTTTTCATCAAGTGCCAGCCTCACAGCAGCTCAGCCCTGTGAGAAAAGTAAAAGTAAGGCCAGTGGAGTCTCAGCTGGCTGACAGAACTGAAGTCAGTAGGAGGCCAGCAGGTTAGAGGTTTCAATTTTTTTTTCTGATATCAGGGATATCAGATACTTTGAGGATACTTCTTTACCCTATGTAAAGGCTTTCTCTTTTAAAAAATGCTAAGATCTTTGCTTTGGTTACAGTGTTCTTCCTTCTTATGTATTGTACATTATAAGCTATAATCACTTGCAGCAGTGTGGCAAGCACTATGTAAAGCAGAAGTTGAGATTTCACCTGAAAAATGACAGGGACCAAATAGAGAAATAAAATTTTTACGTGTTTGGTGGATTGCAGGTAGTGCTGCAGTTCCACCAGACATCCTAAGTAAACTGGAACAATTGCAGATGCCCCAATCTAGGAAAGAATTACAACAACTTATGAGTACTTTAGTATACTGGAGGAAACATGTACCTGGATTTTCTATCATTGCTCACCCATAGTAGTCACTTTTGCAAAAGGGAAAATGGCAGAAATTGAAGCCAGAACATGAAGAGGCAGTTGAATCTCTAGCACAGGAATTAAAGACACATCAGTCACTGGGGCCAGTACACTCCTGCAGCCCTACTATAGCAGAATGGGACTTGGCAGAACATGGTACTTACTGCAATGTATTCCATACTTGGCCAAGTGGGCCAAAAAGGCCTTTGATGTTTAGCTCAACTGCATTTAGAGAGACAGAACAGAGATATTCTGAGTAGGAAAGTGGACTTTTGTCCTTAGTTAAAGTAGTTAAACAAGTTGAACCACTAAGGGGTAACACGTACAGAAAAACCCTGCCTACACTTGTATTGTTTACTCTTTCCAGGAACGATACCGGGAATGATACCAGTACAGCTCCCCTGAAGATCAAGTTAATCACTGAGAGATTGCTTATTCTTCTTGCAGGAGTAATCATTGCCAGCATGAACCAAATTCAGTTCACACGTTGACAAGAACGACCCACAGGATGGAGATCCTAACTTTTTTTATTTATGCTAATCAAATTGTAGCTATAGTACATTCTACACCATATATTTCTCAGTTGTGAGTGCAATCTACTGTAACAGCAGTTATAAGGGAAGGTAATGAAGACACATTGCTGACTGAGATTCAAAAGGTAATTTGGGATAATGTGACTCAGTTCAGAAAGGTTTTCTAATCTTGGTGGTATCTATTTAATTTCACTGATGACCCCCTCAACAGTAAAGCCACAGCTTTTGTTTTGACAATACGTAATGCTTTGGTATACACCATTGTTGCAATTTAGCCCTGGTCACCACACAATTCCTTGCTCCCCATCCCCTCCCCTCTATTCATTAGAACGTAGAGTATGGGCCCAACAAAATGGGAACAAATGGTAAATTGTAGATGCTGATGCATGTATTGTACAGGAGCAACAGGGATTTATTTGTGAAAGTAATACTGTTAAGGCCCAAGACATTTGTCTTGACACTGAACAAAATGTTTGTCATTTTGAAATATGTCCTGATGAAACCCCTGAAACTGTACTAGTATATGTTGGAAATGGATATGTTTATATAAGAACTCTGTATGATTCTGTATTTATAGACAACACCACAGTAGGGACAAATAATCAATATCTGTATTTGTAATTTTACCAAAATTATGGGATGTGATTTAATCTATTCAGCTCCTGTCACAACGCACCAATTGCTACAATCTACCTATTCACTGTATTAAAATTTATTGCCTGCCCCTATTGGAATCAGTCTCACATTGGAAAGAAAACTGTTGCAACATGGTGACCCGAGTCAATTGCTAAACCAAATTTGGAATAACGGACAAAAAAATCCTAATTGCCATCTATCATGATGCAAAGAAGATACACCATGTCTAGAAAGAGTAGAGAAGGGTGCAAGAATCTAGGAGAAAGACAAACAGAACAATTGACCCAAACTGGCCAAAGAGAGTATGCCATGCCATAAATGTCATGCTCAGTATACAAGTGGGGGTTGGTCAGGGGGGATATCTGCCTTCCTGGCATCCATCCCTCTCTCTCGTTCACTGGCATCGGTCTCTCTACCTTGCTGGCTCCCTTTTTACTCCCGGGCTTGCTGCTTGCTCACAAAGGAGCAAAGTGACACAGTGAGCATCAGTGCGTATGAGCTTATAACACCAATTGTCATGGTTTAGCTACAGCCAGCAATTGAGTCCACCAGGGGACAGGGGAGAGAAGAAAAGAAAACTCGTCGGTTGAGATAAAGGCAGTTACTAGGATAGCAAAGGAAAAGATTGTAATATAGATATGTAAAATAATGATAATACTACTACTAATAGAAAAAAAAAGAAGAAGAATGACAAACAAACAAAAACAATGAATGATGTACAATTTCTCACCACCCAACAACCCAATGACCAATATAGCCCGTCCCAAGCAGCAACCAAGGAATGGAAAAAAAAACAACCTGTAAAAGATCCTGGAAGGATTCCGAACAGCAAGAGAGAAAAAGAGGCAGTTCACCGGCTCACCCCCCGACTTAAGTACTGAGCGTGATGTTTATGGCGTGGAATACTCTCTTTGGCCAGTTTGTGTCAAATATTCTGGCCATATCCCTCACAGCTTCCTGCACCTGCACATTGGCAAAACCTTGGAAGCCAGGCAGTGACCTTTGTTACTTTAGCAACAACTCTTATCATTAATGTGTTTATCAGCATACTTCACATACGAAATCCAAAACACGTCATGCTTTGGTATACACCATTGTTGCAATTTAGCCCTGGTCACCACACAATTCCTTGCTCCCCATCCCCTCCCCTCTATTCATTAGAACGTAGAGTATGGGCCCAACAAAATGGGAACAAATGGTAAATTGTAGATGCTGATGCATGTATTGTACAGGAGCAACAGGGATTTATTTGTGAAAGTAATACTGTTAAGGCCCAAGACATTTGTCTTGACACTGAACAAAATGTTTGTCATTTTGAAATATGTCCTGATGAAACCCCTGAAACTGTACTAGTATATGTTGGAAATGGATATGTTTATATAAGAACTCTGTATGATTCTGTATTTATAGACAACACCACAGTAGGGACAAATAATCAATATCTGTATTTGTAATTTTACCAAAATTATGGGATGTGATTTAATCTATTCAGCTCCTGTCACAACGCACCAATTGCTACAATCTACCTATTCACTGTATTAAAATTTATTGCCTGCCCCTATTGGAATCAGTCTCACATTGGAAAGAAAACTGTTGCAACATGGTGACCCGAGTCAATTGCTAAACCAAATTTGGAATAACGGACAAAAAAATCCTAATTGCCATCTATCATGATGCAAAGAAGATACACCATGTCTAGAAAGAGTAGAGAAGGGTGCAAGAATCTAGGAGAAAGACAAACAGAACAATTGACCCAAACTGGCCAAAGAGAGTATGCCATGCCATAAATGTCATGCTCAGTATACAAGTGGGGGTTGGTCAGGGGGGATATCTGCCTTCCTGGCATCCATCCCTCTCTCTCGTTCACTGGCATCGGTCTCTCTACCTTGCTGGCTCCCTTTTTACTCCCGGGCTTGCTGCTTGCTCACAAAGGAGCAAAGTGACACAGTGAGCATCAGTGCGTATGAGCTTATAACACCAATTGTCATGGTTTAGCTACAGCCAGCAATTGAGTCCACCAGGGGACAGGGGAGAGAAGAAAAGAAAACTCGTCGGTTGAGATAAAGGCAGTTACTAGGATAGCAAAGGAAAAGATTGTAATATAGATATGTAAAATAATGATAATACTACTACTAATAGAAAAAAAAAGAAGAAGAATGACAAACAAACAAAAACAATGAATGATGTACAATTTCTCACCACCCAACAACCCAATGACCAATATAGCCCGTCCCAAGCAGCAACCAAGGAATGGAAAAAAAAACAACCTGTAAAAGATCCTGGAAGGATTCCGAACAGCAAGAGAGAAAAAGAGGCAGTTCACCGGCTCACCCCCCGACTTAAGTACTGAGCGTGATGTTTATGGCGTGGAATACTCTCTTTGGCCAGTTTGTGTCAAATATTCTGGCCATATCCCTCACAGCTTCCTGCACCTGCACATTGGCAAAACCTTGGAAGCCAGGCAGTGACCTTTGTTACTTTAGCAACAACTCTTATCATTAATGTGTTTATCAGCATACTTCACATACGAAATCCAAAACACGTCATGCTTTGGTATACACCATTGTTGCAATTTAGCCCTGGTCACCACACAATTCCTTGCTCCCCATCCCCTCCCCTCTATTCATTAGAACGTAGAGTATGGGCCCAACAAAATGGGAACAAATGGTAAATTGTAGATGCTGATGCATGTATTGTACAGGAGCAACAGGGATTTATTTGTGAAAGTAATACTGTTAAGGCCCAAGACATTTGTCTTGACACTGAACAAAATGTTTGTCATTTTGAAATATGTCCTGATGAAACCCCTGAAACTGTACTAGTATATGTTGGAAATGGATATGTTTATATAAGAACTCTGTATGATTCTGTATTTATAGACAACACCACAGTAGGGACAAATAATCAATATCTGTATTTGTAATTTTACCAAAATTATGGGATGTGATTTAATCTATTCAGCTCCTGTCACAACGCACCAATTGCTACAATCTACCTATTCACTGTATTAAAATTTATTGCCTGCCCCTATTGGAATCAGTCTCACATTGGAAAGAAAACTGTTGCAACATGGTGACCCGAGTCAATTGCTAAACCAAATTTGGAATAACGGACAAAAAAATCCTAATTGCCATCTATCATGATGCAAAGAAGATACACCATGTCTAGAAAGAGTAGAGAAGGGTGCAAGAATCTAGGAGAAAGACAAACAGAACAATTGACCCAAACTGGCCAAAGAGAGTATGCCATGCCATAAATGTCATGCTCAGTATACAAGTGGGGGTTGGTCAGGGGGGATATCTGCCTTCCTGGCATCCATCCCTCTCTCTCGTTCACTGGCATCGGTCTCTCTACCTTGCTGGCTCCCTTTTTACTCCCGGGCTTGCTGCTTGCTCACAAAGGAGCAAAGTGACACAGTGAGCATCAGTGCGTATGAGCTTATAACACCAATTGTCATGGTTTAGCTACAGCCAGCAATTGAGTCCACCAGGGGACAGGGGAGAGAAGAAAAGAAAACTCGTCGGTTGAGATAAAGGCAGTTACTAGGATAGCAAAGGAAAAGATTGTAATATAGATATGTAAAATAATGATAATACTACTACTAATAGAAAAAAAAAGAAGAAGAATGACAAACAAACAAAAACAATGAATGATGTACAATTTCTCACCACCCAACAACCCAATGACCAATATAGCCCGTCCCAAGCAGCAACCAAGGAATGGAAAAAAAAACAACCTGTAAAAGATCCTGGAAGGATTCCGAACAGCAAGAGAGAAAAAGAGGCAGTTCACCGGCTCACCCCCCGACTTAAGTACTGAGCGTGATGTTTATGGCGTGGAATACTCTCTTTGGCCAGTTTGTGTCAAATATTCTGGCCATATCCCTCACAGCTTCCTGCACCTGCACATTGGCAAAACCTTGGAAGCCAGGCAGTGACCTTTGTTACTTTAGCAACAACTCTTATCATTAATGTGTTTATCAGCATACTTCACATACGAAATCCAAAACACGTCATGCTTTGGTATACACCATTGTTGCAATTTAGCCCTGGTCACCACACAATTCCTTGCTCCCCATCCCCTCCCCTCTATTCATTAGAACGTAGAGTATGGGCCCAACAAAATGGGAACAAATGGTAAATTGTAGATGCTGATGCATGTATTGTACAGGAGCAACAGGGATTTATTTGTGAAAGTAATACTGTTAAGGCCCAAGACATTTGTCTTGACACTGAACAAAATGTTTGTCATTTTGAAATATGTCCTGATGAAACCCCTGAAACTGTACTAGTATATGTTGGAAATGGATATGTTTATATAAGAACTCTGTATGATTCTGTATTTATAGACAACACCACAGTAGGGACAAATAATCAATATCTGTATTTGTAATTTTACCAAAATTATGGGATGTGATTTAATCTATTCAGCTCCTGTCACAACGCACCAATTGCTACAATCTACCTATTCACTGTATTAAAATTTATTGCCTGCCCCTATTGGAATCAGTCTCACATTGGAAAGAAAACTGTTGCAACATGGTGACCCGAGTCAATTGCTAAACCAAATTTGGAATAACGGACAAAAAAATCCTAATTGCCATCTATCATGATGCAAAGAAGATACACCATGTCTAGAAAGAGTAGAGAAGGGTGCAAGAATCTAGGAGAAAGACAAACAGAACAATTGACCCAAACTGGCCAAAGAGAGTATGCCATGCCATAAATGTCATGCTCAGTATACAAGTGGGGGTTGGTCAGGGGGGATATCTGCCTTCCTGGCATCCATCCCTCTCTCTCGTTCACTGGCATCGGTCTCTCTACCTTGCTGGCTCCCTTTTTACTCCCGGGCTTGCTGCTTGCTCACAAAGGAGCAAAGTGACACAGTGAGCATCAGTGCGTATGAGCTTATAACACCAATTGTCATGGTTTAGCTACAGCCAGCAATTGAGTCCACCAGGGGACAGGGGAGAGAAGAAAAGAAAACTCGTCGGTTGAGATAAAGGCAGTTACTAGGATAGCAAAGGAAAAGATTGTAATATAGATATGTAAAATAATGATAATACTACTACTAATAGAAAAAAAAAGAAGAAGAATGACAAACAAACAAAAACAATGAATGATGTACAATTTCTCACCACCCAACAACCCAATGACCAATATAGCCCGTCCCAAGCAGCAACCAAGGAATGGAAAAAAAAACAACCTGTAAAAGATCCTGGAAGGATTCCGAACAGCAAGAGAGAAAAAGAGGCAGTTCACCGGCTCACCCCCCGACTTAAGTACTGAGCGTGATGTTTATGGCGTGGAATACTCTCTTTGGCCAGTTTGTGTCAAATATTCTGGCCATATCCCTCACAGCTTCCTGCACCTGCACATTGGCAAAACCTTGGAAGCCAGGCAGTGACCTTTGTTACTTTAGCAACAACTCTTATCATTAATGTGTTTATCAGCATACTTCACATACGAAATCCAAAACACGTCATGCTTTGGTATACACCATTGTTGCAATTTAGCCCTGGTCACCACACAATTCCTTGCTCCCCATCCCCTCCCCTCTATTCATTAGAACGTAGAGTATGGGCCCAACAAAATGGGAACAAATGGTAAATTGTAGATGCTGATGCATGTATTGTACAGGAGCAACAGGGATTTATTTGTGAAAGTAATACTGTTAAGGCCCAAGACATTTGTCTTGACACTGAACAAAATGTTTGTCATTTTGAAATATGTCCTGATGAAACCCCTGAAACTGTACTAGTATATGTTGGAAATGGATATGTTTATATAAGAACTCTGTATGATTCTGTATTTATAGACAACACCACAGTAGGGACAAATAATCAATATCTGTATTTGTAATTTTACCAAAATTATGGGATGTGATTTAATCTATTCAGCTCCTGTCACAACGCACCAATTGCTACAATCTACCTATTCACTGTATTAAAATTTATTGCCTGCCCCTATTGGAATCAGTCTCACATTGGAAAGAAAACTGTTGCAACATGGTGACCCGAGTCAATTGCTAAACCAAATTTGGAATAACGGACAAAAAAATCCTAATTGCCATCTATCATGATGCAAAGAAGATACACCATGTCTAGAAAGAGTAGAGAAGGGTGCAAGAATCTAGGAGAAAGACAAACAGAACAATTGACCCAAACTGGCCAAAGAGAGTATGCCATGCCATAAATGTCATGCTCAGTATACAAGTGGGGGTTGGTCAGGGGGGATATCTGCCTTCCTGGCATCCATCCCTCTCTCTCGTTCACTGGCATCGGTCTCTCTACCTTGCTGGCTCCCTTTTTACTCCCGGGCTTGCTGCTTGCTCACAAAGGAGCAAAGTGACACAGTGAGCATCAGTGCGTATGAGCTTATAACACCAATTGTCATGGTTTAGCTACAGCCAGCAATTGAGTCCACCAGGGGACAGGGGAGAGAAGAAAAGAAAACTCGTCGGTTGAGATAAAGGCAGTTACTAGGATAGCAAAGGAAAAGATTGTAATATAGATATGTAAAATAATGATAATACTACTACTAATAGAAAAAAAAAGAAGAAGAATGACAAACAAACAAAAACAATGAATGATGTACAATTTCTCACCACCCAACAACCCAATGACCAATATAGCCCGTCCCAAGCAGCAACCAAGGAATGGAAAAAAAAACAACCTGTAAAAGATCCTGGAAGGATTCCGAACAGCAAGAGAGAAAAAGAGGCAGTTCACCGGCTCACCCCCCGACTTAAGTACTGAGCGTGATGTTTATGGCGTGGAATACTCTCTTTGGCCAGTTTGTGTCAAATATTCTGGCCATATCCCTCACAGCTTCCTGCACCTGCACATTGGCAAAACCTTGGAAGCCAGGCAGTGACCTTTGTTACTTTAGCAACAACTCTTATCATTAATGTGTTTATCAGCATACTTCACATACGAAATCCAAAACACGTCATGCTTTGGTATACACCATTGTTGCAATTTAGCCCTGGTCACCACACAATTCCTTGCTCCCCATCCCCTCCCCTCTATTCATTAGAACGTAGAGTATGGGCCCAACAAAATGGGAACAAATGGTAAATTGTAGATGCTGATGCATGTATTGTACAGGAGCAACAGGGATTTATTTGTGAAAGTAATACTGTTAAGGCCCAAGACATTTGTCTTGACACTGAACAAAATGTTTGTCATTTTGAAATATGTCCTGATGAAACCCCTGAAACTGTACTAGTATATGTTGGAAATGGATATGTTTATATAAGAACTCTGTATGATTCTGTATTTATAGACAACACCACAGTAGGGACAAATAATCAATATCTGTATTTGTAATTTTACCAAAATTATGGGATGTGATTTAATCTATTCAGCTCCTGTCACAACGCACCAATTGCTACAATCTACCTATTCACTGTATTAAAATTTATTGCCTGCCCCTATTGGAATCAGTCTCACATTGGAAAGAAAACTGTTGCAACATGGTGACCCGAGTCAATTGCTAAACCAAATTTGGAATAACGGACAAAAAAATCCTAATTGCCATCTATCATGATGCAAAGAAGATACACCATGTCTAGAAAGAGTAGAGAAGGGTGCAAGAATCTAGGAGAAAGACAAACAGAACAATTGACCCAAACTGGCCAAAGAGAGTATGCCATGCCATAAATGTCATGCTCAGTATACAAGTGGGGGTTGGTCAGGGGGGATATCTGCCTTCCTGGCATCCATCCCTCTCTCTCGTTCACTGGCATCGGTCTCTCTACCTTGCTGGCTCCCTTTTTACTCCCGGGCTTGCTGCTTGCTCACAAAGGAGCAAAGTGACACAGTGAGCATCAGTGCGTATGAGCTTATAACACCAATTGTCATGGTTTAGCTACAGCCAGCAATTGAGTCCACCAGGGGACAGGGGAGAGAAGAAAAGAAAACTCGTCGGTTGAGATAAAGGCAGTTACTAGGATAGCAAAGGAAAAGATTGTAATATAGATATGTAAAATAATGATAATACTACTACTAATAGAAAAAAAAAGAAGAAGAATGACAAACAAACAAAAACAATGAATGATGTACAATTTCTCACCACCCAACAACCCAATGACCAATATAGCCCGTCCCAAGCAGCAACCAAGGAATGGAAAAAAAAACAACCTGTAAAAGATCCTGGAAGGATTCCGAACAGCAAGAGAGAAAAAGAGGCAGTTCACCGGCTCACCCCCCGACTTAAGTACTGAGCGTGATGTTTATGGCGTGGAATACTCTCTTTGGCCAGTTTGTGTCAAATATTCTGGCCATATCCCTCACAGCTTCCTGCACCTGCACATTGGCAAAACCTTGGAAGCCAGGCAGTGACCTTTGTTACTTTAGCAACAACTCTTATCATTAATGTGTTTATCAGCATACTTCACATACGAAATCCAAAACACGTCATGCTTTGGTATACACCATTGTTGCAATTTAGCCCTGGTCACCACACAATTCCTTGCTCCCCATCCCCTCCCCTCTATTCATTAGAACGTAGAGTATGGGCCCAACAAAATGGGAACAAATGGTAAATTGTAGATGCTGATGCATGTATTGTACAGGAGCAACAGGGATTTATTTGTGAAAGTAATACTGTTAAGGCCCAAGACATTTGTCTTGACACTGAACAAAATGTTTGTCATTTTGAAATATGTCCTGATGAAACCCCTGAAACTGTACTAGTATATGTTGGAAATGGATATGTTTATATAAGAACTCTGTATGATTCTGTATTTATAGACAACACCACAGTAGGGACAAATAATCAATATCTGTATTTGTAATTTTACCAAAATTATGGGATGTGATTTAATCTATTCAGCTCCTGTCACAACGCACCAATTGCTACAATCTACCTATTCACTGTATTAAAATTTATTGCCTGCCCCTATTGGAATCAGTCTCACATTGGAAAGAAAACTGTTGCAACATGGTGACCCGAGTCAATTGCTAAACCAAATTTGGAATAACGGACAAAAAAATCCTAATTGCCATCTATCATGATGCAAAGAAGATACACCATGTCTAGAAAGAGTAGAGAAGGGTGCAAGAATCTAGGAGAAAGACAAACAGAACAATTGACCCAAACTGGCCAAAGAGAGTATGCCATGCCATAAATGTCATGCTCAGTATACAAGTGGGGGTTGGTCAGGGGGGATATCTGCCTTCCTGGCATCCATCCCTCTCTCTCGTTCACTGGCATCGGTCTCTCTACCTTGCTGGCTCCCTTTTTACTCCCGGGCTTGCTGCTTGCTCACAAAGGAGCAAAGTGACACAGTGAGCATCAGTGCGTATGAGCTTATAACACCAATTGTCATGGTTTAGCTACAGCCAGCAATTGAGTCCACCAGGGGACAGGGGAGAGAAGAAAAGAAAACTCGTCGGTTGAGATAAAGGCAGTTACTAGGATAGCAAAGGAAAAGATTGTAATATAGATATGTAAAATAATGATAATACTACTACTAATAGAAAAAAAAAGAAGAAGAATGACAAACAAACAAAAACAATGAATGATGTACAATTTCTCACCACCCAACAACCCAATGACCAATATAGCCCGTCCCAAGCAGCAACCAAGGAATGGAAAAAAAAACAACCTGTAAAAGATCCTGGAAGGATTCCGAACAGCAAGAGAGAAAAAGAGGCAGTTCACCGGCTCACCCCCCGACTTAAGTACTGAGCGTGATGTTTATGGCGTGGAATACTCTCTTTGGCCAGTTTGTGTCAAATATTCTGGCCATATCCCTCACAGCTTCCTGCACCTGCACATTGGCAAAACCTTGGAAGCCAGGCAGTGACCTTTGTTACTTTAGCAACAACTCTTATCATTAATGTGTTTATCAGCATACTTCACATACGAAATCCAAAACACGTCATGCTTTGGTATACACCATTGTTGCAATTTAGCCCTGGTCACCACACAATTCCTTGCTCCCCATCCCCTCCCCTCTATTCATTAGAACGTAGAGTATGGGCCCAACAAAATGGGAACAAATGGTAAATTGTAGATGCTGATGCATGTATTGTACAGGAGCAACAGGGATTTATTTGTGAAAGTAATACTGTTAAGGCCCAAGACATTTGTCTTGACACTGAACAAAATGTTTGTCATTTTGAAATATGTCCTGATGAAACCCCTGAAACTGTACTAGTATATGTTGGAAATGGATATGTTTATATAAGAACTCTGTATGATTCTGTATTTATAGACAACACCACAGTAGGGACAAATAATCAATATCTGTATTTGTAATTTTACCAAAATTATGGGATGTGATTTAATCTATTCAGCTCCTGTCACAACGCACCAATTGCTACAATCTACCTATTCACTGTATTAAAATTTATTGCCTGCCCCTATTGGAATCAGTCTCACATTGGAAAGAAAACTGTTGCAACATGGTGACCCGAGTCAATTGCTAAACCAAATTTGGAATAACGGACAAAAAAATCCTAATTGCCATCTATCATGATGCAAAGAAGATACACCATGTCTAGAAAGAGTAGAGAAGGGTGCAAGAATCTAGGAGAAAGACAAACAGAACAATTGACCCAAACTGGCCAAAGAGAGTATGCCATGCCATAAATGTCATGCTCAGTATACAAGTGGGGGTTGGTCAGGGGGGATATCTGCCTTCCTGGCATCCATCCCTCTCTCTCGTTCACTGGCATCGGTCTCTCTACCTTGCTGGCTCCCTTTTTACTCCCGGGCTTGCTGCTTGCTCACAAAGGAGCAAAGTGACACAGTGAGCATCAGTGCGTATGAGCTTATAACACCAATTGTCATGGTTTAGCTACAGCCAGCAATTGAGTCCACCAGGGGACAGGGGAGAGAAGAAAAGAAAACTCGTCGGTTGAGATAAAGGCAGTTACTAGGATAGCAAAGGAAAAGATTGTAATATAGATATGTAAAATAATGATAATACTACTACTAATAGAAAAAAAAAGAAGAAGAATGACAAACAAACAAAAACAATGAATGATGTACAATTTCTCACCACCCAACAACCCAATGACCAATATAGCCCGTCCCAAGCAGCAACCAAGGAATGGAAAAAAAAACAACCTGTAAAAGATCCTGGAAGGATTCCGAACAGCAAGAGAGAAAAAGAGGCAGTTCACCGGCTCACCCCCCGACTTAAGTACTGAGCGTGATGTTTATGGCGTGGAATACTCTCTTTGGCCAGTTTGTGTCAAATATTCTGGCCATATCCCTCACAGCTTCCTGCACCTGCACATTGGCAAAACCTTGGAAGCCAGGCAGTGACCTTTGTTACTTTAGCAACAACTCTTATCATTAATGTGTTTATCAGCATACTTCACATACGAAATCCAAAACACGTCATGCTTTGGTATACACCATTGTTGCAATTTAGCCCTGGTCACCACACAATTCCTTGCTCCCCATCCCCTCCCCTCTATTCATTAGAACGTAGAGTATGGGCCCAACAAAATGGGAACAAATGGTAAATTGTAGATGCTGATGCATGTATTGTACAGGAGCAACAGGGATTTATTTGTGAAAGTAATACTGTTAAGGCCCAAGACATTTGTCTTGACACTGAACAAAATGTTTGTCATTTTGAAATATGTCCTGATGAAACCCCTGAAACTGTACTAGTATATGTTGGAAATGGATATGTTTATATAAGAACTCTGTATGATTCTGTATTTATAGACAACACCACAGTAGGGACAAATAATCAATATCTGTATTTGTAATTTTACCAAAATTATGGGATGTGATTTAATCTATTCAGCTCCTGTCACAACGCACCAATTGCTACAATCTACCTATTCACTGTATTAAAATTTATTGCCTGCCCCTATTGGAATCAGTCTCACATTGGAAAGAAAACTGTTGCAACATGGTGACCCGAGTCAATTGCTAAACCAAATTTGGAATAACGGACAAAAAAATCCTAATTGCCATCTATCATGATGCAAAGAAGATACACCATGTCTAGAAAGAGTAGAGAAGGGTGCAAGAATCTAGGAGAAAGACAAACAGAACAATTGACCCAAACTGGCCAAAGAGAGTATGCCATGCCATAAATGTCATGCTCAGTATACAAGTGGGGGTTGGTCAGGGGGGATATCTGCCTTCCTGGCATCCATCCCTCTCTCTCGTTCACTGGCATCGGTCTCTCTACCTTGCTGGCTCC
Source organism: Ardeotis arabs (assembly GCA_011801015.1). Lineage (NCBI taxonomy): Eukaryota > Metazoa > Chordata > Aves > Otidiformes > Otididae > Ardeotis > Ardeotis arabs. The sequence goes on from JAAGAY010015772.1 coordinate 18,583, forward strand.
CTTTTTACTCCCGGGCTTGCTGCTTGCTCACAAAGGAGCAAAGTGACACAGTGAGCATCAGTGCGTATGAGCTTATAACACCAATTGTCATGGTTTAGCTACAGCCAGCAATTGAGTCCACCAGGGGACAGGGGAGAGAAGAAAAGAAAACTCGTCGGTTGAGATAAAGGCAGTTACTAGGATAGCAAAGGAAAAGATTGTAATATAGATATGTAAAATAATGATAATACTACTACTAATAGAAAAAAAAAGAAGAAGAATGACAAACAAACAAAAACAATGAATGATGTACAATTTCTCACCACCCAACAACCCAATGACCAATATAGCCCGTCCCAAGCAGCAACCAAGGAATGGAAAAAAAAACAACCTGTAAAAGATCCTGGAAGGATTCCGAACAGCAAGAGAGAAAAAGAGGCAGTTCACCGGCTCACCCCCCGACTTAAGTACTGAGCGTGATGTTTATGGCGTGGAATACTCTCTTTGGCCAGTTTGTGTCAAATATTCTGGCCATATCCCTCACAGCTTCCTGCACCTGCACATTGGCAAAACCTTGGAAGCCAGGCAGTGACCTTTGTTACTTTAGCAACAACTCTTATCATTAATGTGTTTATCAGCATACTTCACATACGAAATCCAAAACACGTCATGCTTTGGTATACACCATTGTTGCAATTTAGCCCTGGTCACCACACAATTCCTTGCTCCCCATCCCCTCCCCTCTATTCATTAGAACGTAGAGTATGGGCCCAACAAAATGGGAACAAATGGTAAATTGTAGATGCTGATGCATGTATTGTACAGGAGCAACAGGGATTTATTTGTGAAAGTAATACTGTTAAGGCCCAAGACATTTGTCTTGACACTGAACAAAATGTTTGTCATTTTGAAATATGTCCTGATGAAACCCCTGAAACTGTACTAGTATATGTTGGAAATGGATATGTTTATATAAGAACTCTGTATGATTCTGTATTTATAGACAACACCACAGTAGGGACAAATAATCAATATCTGTATTTGTAATTTTACCAAAATTATGGGATGTGATTTAATCTATTCAGCTCCTGTCACAACGCACCAATTGCTACAATCTACCTATTCACTGTATTAAAATTTATTGCCTGCCCCTATTGGAATCAGTCTCACATTGGAAAGAAAACTGTTGCAACATGGTGACCCGAGTCAATTGCTAAACCAAATTTGGAATAACGGACAAAAAAATCCTAATTGCCATCTATCATGATGCAAAGAAGATACACCATGTCTAGAAAGAGTAGAGAAGGGTGCAAGAATCTAGGAGAAAGACAAACAGAACAATTGACCCAAACTGGCCAAAGAGAGTATGCCATGCCATAAATGTCATGCTCAGTATACAAGTGGGGGTTGGTCAGGGGGGATATCTGCCTTCCTGGCATCCATCCCTCTCTCTCGTTCACTGGCATCGGTCTCTCTACCTTGCTGGCTCCCTTTTTACTCCCGGGCTTGCTGCTTGCTCACAAAGGAGCAAAGTGACACAGTGAGCATCAGTGCGTATGAGCTTATAACACCAATTGTCATGGTTTAGCTACAGCCAGCAATTGAGTCCACCAGGGGACAGGGGAGAGAAGAAAAGAAAACTCGTCGGTTGAGATAAAGGCAGTTACTAGGATAGCAAAGGAAAAGATTGTAATATAGATATGTAAAATAATGATAATACTACTACTAATAGAAAAAAAAAGAAGAAGAATGACAAACAAACAAAAACAATGAATGATGTACAATTTCTCACCACCCAACAACCCAATGACCAATATAGCCCGTCCCAAGCAGCAACCAAGGAATGGAAAAAAAAACAA
>JAAGAY010015773.1:0-20640 GCA_011801015.1 Ardeotis arabs
CTCCAATGCCTCCCCCGAGGTGCTGGGTCTTACTTCTTTGGCCTGCAGAGCGGCAAAGCGGTTCTGCAGGGGCACCTCGGGGGTCTGCAGAAGCTTCTTCTTCCTCCTGCTGCGCCTTGTCCTCCTGCTGCGCCTTGTCCTCATGTGTTTACCAAGGATGAATGAGGCAAAAGCAACCTGATTGCCTTCTATGATATGATGAAATGACTAGATTTGTGCATGAGGAGTGAGCAGTGGATGCCGATTACCTTAGCATGAGCAAGGCTTTCCACATGATCTCTCACAGCATCCTTAAGACAAACTTAGAACACTATGATCAAGATGGATGAACTACTGGACAGGTAAAAAATGATTCAAAATGATATTGATAAACAGTTTGTACTCCACTTGAATACTGATTAACAGCAGAGTACCACAGGGGCTTATAGTCATTTAATACCTTTATGAATTACCTGGAGGACATGGAGTGCCCTCTCATCAGGTTTGTAGAGTATTCCAAACTGAGATGTACCAACAGTATGTTCGGAGACAAGGCAGAAGCTCAGAGAGGGCATAACAAGATGGAGAAATGGGCCAACAGGAACTGCAGGGAAGTCAACAAGGACAAATCACATTTCTGGCAACTTTGAGTGTACTGACCCTGCAGCAGTACAGGCTGGGGACTAGATGACTATGGAGCAACTCTACTGGTGGTAGGAGGTGAGAGACAACAGATATGACCTGAAACTTGAAAGGTTCTGTTTGATGAAACTTTTTCCCTGTGAGGACAATCAAGCAGTGGAACAGGCTATCTGGAGAGGTTATGCCTCCAACCTTAGAGGTTTCCAAGACTTAAGTGGATAAAGCCTTGAGCAACCTTGTCTTAGATTAGTGTTGGCCCTGCTTTGAGCTGGAGGTTGGATTAGACACCTCCTGTTATGCCTTTCAACCTAATAAATACAATGATTCTGTATTTGTTGCACACACGTGACTGTGTAACCACCTCCACCCTTATGCACATACACATTTAGTCTTTCTGATAAAAAACCACAGAAACACTGAGAGATTGTACACTCTCTACAGACATTTATTGTCAAATATCATCCACCGACCTAAATAGTGCCAGAATAAAGGCTGTCACTACTAAGCTGCTGTCTCCCTTTTAAAAAATTCTGTCTTTGTGTAATAAGACGGTTATAAATTTTACACCTAAATCAGTTGTCATTTCCCAAGGAAATATCAAAGAACACTAAAGTCTTTAGAACTGACAAAGAATTCATGTTCAAATCAAAACAAGTTTAATGGAATTTTCTATTCTTAACAGTGAGGGGGGAAAGTAGTTGTTAATGAATGGTCTATTTTGCTCCACACAGATTGTGTCTATCATTTGCTTCATAAACAGAGTGAGTAGGAAAAAAGGAGGCATTTTGCCAGGCAAGTATGACCTATGAATACAGAACTATGACTAGTTTCATTTTAAGAAATTAACAGTAATAAGATGGGTAAGATACATTTATTAAACATTAATGACACATTTACTTAGCTATAACATATGAATACAGATCTACACAGCTCAAGAAGCCTACTCACTTGCTTCCCCACTCACTTTACTTTATGCGGCATCACCACTAATCTCAGTGGCATTTAAAGATAATGTCTCCTGTCAGTGAAATATTTTATTTCAGTAACTAATTTTTAAGTATGTGAGCGTAGCAGACTTTGGCCTCAGAAATTCGTGTGTTTATCTGAGCCATCCAAACCTCTCAAGTGTGGGAGACTGGGCCAAAAAAATCCCTAAAGACTGTTGTTCTCATGAAATTGCTACACTGAGCTGCAAAAAAAAAAAACCAAACGGAAAAGGACATATGAAAAACGAAAGGACTTTTACAAATTACAGTCAGGAACAGTATGGTTTCAGGCTCCATTTTTCTGAATTGCCCTCTTGGAAAGAAAGAGAATGTAATTGACTTCTAGTCCATTTCTCACTGATAGGTAAAGCCACTGAGAAAGTAATGCCAGGAAAGCTACAGCAAAAGAGCATGCCTGCCAAAATCCTAAAGCCTTTGCAATCAGGCTTTGAGCCAGGTCGTAGCATTTAGAAAGCAACAGCAGCACTAAAATATTGTCTCCCCTTGGCAATGGACTGACTGTTTCTCACAGCTGAAATTACTCAGACTCACCATGATCTCCTCCCTCAGGGCTGCTGTCCCACTTAAGTGACATTTATAAAGGTAGCTTTTATACTTGTACAATGAACTACTATTATGAGAATCCAGAGAGTAGTAATGGTAAATTGTTTCTCTACTGAGGTCTAGTGGAAAAAAAACCAAACAGGGTTACAGCTGCACTCCTTTTCAGAGATATATGGGTTTATTTTGCATTATGAGAAATCCTGTTCTACAGTGGCTTAGGTTGCAAGTGAAAATGAGTGACCTGCAAATGTGTGAAGACACAATCCGTATCAGATCAGTTATGAAACCATCTGGCTGTCCTGGAAGTCCAGCATGAGCAGAGCCCAGCCAACAGGTTCTAGAGACATGTGTGGAAAACTTCATCCTCCTGGGGCCCAGGACACTATACACAGTACCTGACTTAAGCAGTTAACAGCTGAAGCTGAGACAAGACCTAGCATTAACATTTCCTACCACAGGTTAGTTAAATGCCAAATAATGCATTTGTAAACGTTATTCTGGAAATTCTTTAAAAGTTCGTTCCACTACACAAACTTTTGAGGTTTTTTTGTGTTCTGGTTCTATTGTTACTTGAGGATGACCTAGCATTTCCAGACACAGTTTCTACTGTGACTTACCTGGCTGTCAAGCAACTCAAGGCAAAATTCCAGAAAGGAAGTCCCTAGAAGAAATGCAGCTTTAATCATCATGCTAATTTATAACCAAGGCTTGAATTTTTTGAAGGAAAAATAAGTAATTTTATTTTTGAGGTAAAAAGAGAAAATAATGCCGCGTTCATACAACAAAATCCAAATAAAGTTAATCTAATTCATACATAAACACCATACAAAAAAAAAAAAAGTTAAATGCAATTCAGACTTGATTTTGAAAAATACTTAATTTCCAAAATCTTTTTTTTAAAAGATCATGTCTAGTTTCCAAATTAAAGAGTATTTTTCATAAGACAGTGTCAGCTGTAAAGACTTTACTCCCTTTAATTTTAAGAATATCAAATTTCCAAATATTTTATTATTTGCATATTGTCTTATTTTGAAGATAAAAGCCGATTTAAATATAGTTTTTGATTTTTACATATTCCTGCTTTTCATATATAAATAAAAATTGGGGAAATATGAGATGCTCAGTATTTTAAGTATACTTTGACAGGTCAGTGAAAAACCTGGGCCTGCTCTCTAGCCTTCTTGCATCATCACATGGCACTATGATGTTTAACAGCTTAGATTAGCAAGTGATAGTTTTACTACTGTTGCGGAATTACCTACAGTGATGTGGTTTCAGTTCTAGGAAGGAAAAAAACCCACAACATTACAGTTGAAATGTGGAGGACAGACACTGAAACATTTTAGACTTCTGCTCTGATCCAGGTCTCCTAGACATTTCAGAGTATATTCCCTAATATATTTGTACTGTGGTTCTACATTTCTTTACCAGGGAAAGTGTTTTGTTTCCCTCTTCTGGTTTTTTTTTTTTTAACACATCTTTTCTACATTTTATGTCAACCTTAGAGAATATTACATACTGAATCTTCTCAAAATTAGTGCAAGTATTTAGGGTGCACCAAACTAGATATCTGAGTAAGGGCAGGTCTGTGTTAACAGAATTTTCTTTGTACAAATTTGCCAGTGCTAGAATCATAGAATCATGGAATGGTTAGGATTGGAAAGGACCTTCAAAGGTCATCTAGTCCAACCCCCCTGCAAGGAGCAGGGACATCTTCAACAAGATCAGGTTGCTCAGAGCCTCATCCAACTTGGCCTTGAACATTTCCAGGGATGGGGCATCCACCACCTCTCTGGGCAACCTGTTCCAGTGCTCTACAACCCTCATTGTAAAAATTTTTTTCCTAATACAACCGGAAAAGAATTGGTGCATGTCCTGAGTTTGGGTCTAATCCTGGAAATGTCTAGATATATCTAGCACTCTCCTGACCCCAATGCACTCTGCTGGTGCAAGTGCAGTCCAAACCTAATTTAATATTAATTGGAAGTGAAATGCTTTGTTGTTAACTGAGGAGAATATGATTTATTGTTCCATATATGAAAGACATCTAGTATAACAAAAATGCTGTAATAGTCCATCCTTTTGGATACTTCCTCAATAAACAGTATTTCTAGTATAAGACATAGGCTATAACAGGGTAAAATCGTAGAACAGCAAGAGTAACAGCAGTATTTTCAAACCCCAACAAAAGGGCCAAGTTTACTTTGAATACATTTCTGCATTCACAGCCTGACTCTAAGGCCTCAGAAGCTGATGAAAATGCTCTCTTTTATTTCAAGGATCCATGGTGTAGATCCTAATATATTTGTAGCTTTTCAATCTGCTATGTAATCTGATTAATTCTAGAGTTAATATCACCATGAAATTACTAAGTATATAAAAGGTTATTATAAAGTACAAACATGAAATTCAACAGCACAAATTTGCCATAAGGAGTAAGCAATAATGTTGCCCTTCCAACATGTATCACTCCCTTTATTTCTGTTAACATTTTCATATCACCAAACAAAGACAATTAATGAGATTAAATGGCTCCTAGCCTCCAACTCTGATCCCACTGTCCAAAAACTTTGCTTTATTAAAGTGATACTTCTCTCTTCTTGTTATTACCCTGTACTGGTACTGTAAGAACAGCTATAAAGTATCTAGTCCATTACTAATTAATGTTTCTGTTCTGCAGTGTGTGAAAGGTTCATGTAGAAATGGAAGTCACCAGATGATGCTAAACAGTGTTCCTAAATTTGATGGGGATGGTGCCCTAAAGCAACATTAGAGACTCCTAGTAATAGACTTTAAGGTCCATAATGAGTTGTTGGACCTTTTCTAAGCCAGGGGTTCTTGGCAAAAAAAGTCTTGTGATTTTACTGATTGTTTTGCTCACTGCATTGGGCTAAGGCAACCACAGATATGGAGGTATCAATATTGTTAGTGGATTGCCAGTAGCTTATTGCTGATTTGGTGGATCTATATTACTGTAGTCCAATTAATATTCTCCAGGAAAATCAGCAGCCGATGGAAGCATTAAGTGTAATGTACCACAGTGAGGATGCCCTTACTTATTTCCTGTTATTAATAAAGCCTCAAAAAAAAGCATATGTCTCTTTAAAATCCAAAGTGTAGTGTAAACTGATGAAAACTATGCTGTGCAATGATCAAGGACCAGGACTAGAAGGTCAAGACAGCTAGGTTTCCTTCTACGTTTTATAGCCTATCCATAGTTTGACTCTGTGAGAATTCGCTCACTTCCCTGGGGATTAGTGTTCTCCATTAAAATGTAAACATCTTGGGCCAAAATCTAGCAAGAGGCCATCATCTAAATTAAGAGTCATTGCAAACAATAAATGAGTGACCAAACTCCCACTTAAATGTTCTTACAAGTTCACATTGAAGTCCATCTCTCTTCCAGAAGGCTGGAAATACATATGCAAGAACCTCAAAAAACCCCAAAAGACTCTCTAAAACAAGTTTTTTGTGTTGTCTTAAATTTGTTCTGGTCCTAGTTACTTTCACTACTTTTTCATGAATGGATGCTCCAAACTGTCATAGAATCATAGAAAGGTTAGGGTTGGAAAGGTCCTTCAAAGTTCATCTAGTCCAAGCCCCCTGCAAGAAGCAGGGACATCCCCCACTAGATCAGGTTGCTCAGAGCCTCATCCAATGTGGCCTTGAACGTTTCCAGGGATGGGGCATCAACCACCTCTCTGGGCAACCTGTTCCAGTGTTCTACCACCGTCAGTGTAAAAAAAATTTCTTCCTAATATCTAATCTAAATCTACGTCCCTCTATTTTGAAGCTATCGCCACTCGTCCTATCACAACAGGCCCTACTGAACAGTCTCTCCCCGTCTTTCCTGTAGGCCCCCTTGAGGTACTGGAAGACCGCTATCAGGTCTCCCCGGAGCCTCCTCTTCTCCAGGCTGTCCTTGCTACCAGTTCAGTTACTCTGCGTGTGTGTCACACTCTGATTTTAGATGAGAGGAAGGCCCCTTTGAGTTCTAGCCAGCCTCAGATGAGTCTGGGAGGCTAGGGGCATCTAGACCAACCTCTCATACACTGGAGTGTGGTTTTGCTCGTATTCTCGGGAACAGAATTAAGACTCAAAACGGAGTCAAGCGCCAGGTAACTTTATTAACCTGACAAGAAGTTCACAAATGCAAGAGAAAAGAGAGAAAGAAAGGAAAGAGGGAAAAGAGTTTCAGTTGCAATAGCTGCCACCATGGAGCTGCGGCATCCCGACAGTCCAGTTGACTTGGTGGGGGAATGTTCCGTCCGATGTTGGTCGTTTCTGTTCTTTTATCGTTCGTCTTATTCACGTCACATATTCCAAGAGTGGGTTTGCTTGACCACACCCCTAACCTGGTGGTGATACGCATGCCCAATACCGTCTCTGGGCCCCTGTTTTTCTGGCCTGGGTCTGGGCGCATACGTAGGGTAAGGCTAAATTCTGCAGAATCAGCTCTGCATTCAGGTTCATGGAGGAAAAAACAGGAAGCTTCCAGTCCTGTGGCTTGACTGGCTTGCAAGATAAGGGAATCATCTTGCAGGAAAATAGGAAGACTCCAGTCCTATGGTTTGACTGATGTACCATTGTTTAGGTGGTGGTTTCACGCTTTGACAATGTTGAGACAAACATTTGACACAGTCTCTCACAATGTGTCCTCTACATTTATAAGCCACATCCTAAAAGCAAGCATTCAATACGAACAACTAAGTTAACTTTAAAAAGATCAATGGATTTTTCTTCTTTTGTTCTCATTTTCACATTAAACACACTGCAGAAAGGAAAGTAATGTTTTGTTTATGCAGGTAGAATGTGGTTTTGCAGTCAAAAATAAATAGCACTTTCTCCTCCATCAGGAGTTAAAAACATACTTTGCATGGAATAAAAGTATCCCAAGAAACAAGGCTGAGGTTTTGAATATGAATAGAACCACCTATTCACAGTAGCGATCATGTTTACTAGTTTAAGGTGACAGAATGAATAAGGCTGTACTGTGTTTGAGTAATATAACTTATTAACACTAGCACTATTCTACACATGTGGGAATTTGTTGTAGCACTTATTTGGCTTGCATTAAAAAAGACTAGACTTTAGTCTAGTGAATAGATCTGATTTCGCATTCTGATATTACTTTGTTAAAATCCTTCTTGCCTTCTAGGAGGTACCACTAAAATAAGTAAAATTTCTGAAGTTAAATAAAATAGATTAAAGAGAGCATACTAATCATAAAGTTGTTGCCTTCATAGGCGTGGCGACCTGGTTCAGGAACGGCACGGCGGCCAACCCCAGGCCGCTCAGGCCATCAGCTCGCAGACACCAATGTGGTGGATGGCAAATGGCGCTTATTGATAAGTAACACAGCCTTATATAGCTTAAGTTTACAACGTCACTTCCGTTTACGTCACTTCCGTTTGCTTACATCACAGGCTGAACACTATTGGCTATCCGGGGAGGGGTTCTATCTTTCCGTACAACGCGATATCTTCCGGCCGCCAGACCCTAACTATCTACATTTCCCTCCCCCCTATGCTAAACTAAATAGGCTAAAAATAGAAAAATTACTTTTAAAAGATCGATTAAGGATACTTTGTAGGCAGACATAAAAATACTATGTCGTCATCTCGCGATGGTGAGTATAAGGCACATTGGGCGGGTGGTGACTGGGGAATAGCTAGGGATAATTCTAGACAAGTACATTCTTAAAGCAGTTGTTGGCGTTCCACTAACATGATATTAACCGTCTCTAACCGGCTCTTGACAAACGACGCAAGTCTATTTAATATACAGGGTCCAAAGATCAATACTATCATAAACATTGCAATCGGCCCTATCAAGGTAGATATCAGGGTGGTTAACCATGGTGAATGGCTGAACCATGAGTCAAACCAACTTTGTTGGGCTTCCCTCTCTTTTTTTCTTTGAGCCAATCTTTCTCTCAGTTTAGCCATCGAGTCCCTGACCACTCCGGTGTGGTCCGCATAAAAACAACATTCCTCTTTCAAGGCGGCACAAAGGCCTCCTTGTTGCATGAACAGGAGGTCTAATCCCCGTCTGTTTTGCAAAACAACTTCTGAGAGCAAGGAGAGGGATCGCTCCAGAAAAGTCATGGATTTTTCGATTTTTTGCAGGTCCTCATCGATGGCAATTTGTAATTGAGTTAGACCTCGTTGCTGCATCACCAGGGAGGTCACTCCTGTGACCGTGCCGACTGCTCCCAAACCAAGCAGCATTGCTATTGTTACCGCTGTCAGTGCTTCTCTTTTTTGAAGTCAGGTGTTAGCTTCTCCCCAATGATAGTACATCTCTTCTTCTGGATGATACAGGACCCTGGGAACAATCAAAACTTGTACACAAATGTCAGCAGAATCATTAAAAAGTTTAAGGGATACACAGGGGGTTATCCCCGATCGGTGGCAGACCCACATTCCAAACATAGACGGGATTACCCATTTATAAGTTCTATTAATCGTAACAGTTTTCGCACAAATAGCACTAACCCAGCTTGCCAGTGAGATATTGCCAAAACACACACCTCAGCCTCTGACTTGGCTCAGGGTAATTCCTTTTCGTGGTGTATCCCACCTACACTGGGTAGGGCTGATATCTGATGAATAATCAAAGGAAGCATTGAGGGCAACGCCCTCGTAGAAGGGGGGATTCACATCATAGCATAACTAACAAGGACTCATAAGATTCGGATTTGACTGATTCAGCGACCAGAAGGTAGCATCTAACACATCAAAAGATGGCTTGTCAGGCCGGTGGTAGGGGTTCACATTTGATTCGCTTAAGGGAACTATTTGTTCAGGTGGCAGGGGACTGGTTGGAACGGGCGTGGATATCGGCGAACTTTCTTTTCTTTGCTGGTTATCATTTTTTGATTACAATGTTGGGACCAATTGCTGTGCTGCGAACGGGAGCATGTCGTGTCCTCCAAAGACACCGTCTATAAGGGTGGAGACCAGGGCAGAATTAAGCCCTTTGTCCACAATTGCTTTAACAATCGCTTGTACATCCTTAGGGTTTATTGGCGAGTAAACCCTTTGTCCCCCGTCCGTCACCCGGACCGGGAACGCTAGCGTGGCCGGTGGGGCCCAATCGGCACACGCAATCTTTATTTTCCTCCAATCCATGAGAGGAATTTCCCCCTTTCGTGGTCCCTTTTTATTTCAGGTGGGGGTATTTTGGCTTTTGACTCTATCTACCCCTATGTCCTCCTCCTCTGAGTTTGAATCAGTTACGAGCCACTCGTCCCAGGTGGTGTCTGATCCAGAATCGGAACTCGACTGACTCATTACTTCCGGGTTCCGATAGTTTTTTGTTGGGCTCCGGCCCCGCCCACCTCCCTTGTGGGCGGGCCGTTCCCTCCCTCTTGGCTCGCCCCTCTCTCTTGGTTCGCCCCGCCTTCTGCTCGGCGAGGTGTTTGCCCTATGAGGGCATGTTTTCAGATGGGTGCTCTGATTGGCTTTCCGCCCTTTGCGTGCACTCCCCTCCCCCTTCCGGTCGCCCCCACTGCCCTTCTCCCTCTCGTTCTCCTCCCCTTCCCGTTTGCGTGCGCGTGTTAGCTCTGGCACTTCCTCCCTGTTCCCGCCGAAAACGTCTTCACCCCGCCCTTCCCCTTGTGGTTCGGCGCCATCTTGGGGTGCATAAGGCGGTGGTCTTGCCCGGGCTTCGGCACCCCTGGCTTCCTCAGCTAACCCACCCCAGAAGGACAGTGCGCGCTTCTGTCCCTCCGTAAGCGGGTCAGGGTTCGGGGGTTGAGGGGGCAAAGGGCTCGGGGGTTGAGGGGGTGTGTTACACTCTCGTAAATCTTTAGACTCCATGGAATCACCGCCGTTTGGGGGGTGCGGAGTCTGCGTAGCTGCCCCGACTCCCAATTTCGGGGTGACTAACAAACAGTCCCTTGCCGCCCTCCAGGTCTCCTGCTCTTGTAGGGCCTTCTGCAGGGCCTGTATGACCTTCCCCCACGACTTAAGGTTTTTCCCACAACCCGAGGACATCGTCTCCTCGGCTAATGCTTTAGTGCATTTATCCCACACTTCAGGGTGGAGAATATCCACCAGCTGATCAATAGCCCCAATTTGTAAAAGTCTTGCAACTGTGAGAGTAAAATCTTTGGGCTTACAATCAATACCCCACTGCTTATGTAATTGGGATACAACCTTCACAAGGGCTTCCATCCTCCTTGTTGGTCCTGGTCTGGGAGTGTCCTCCCCTGACCTTCCCCGCCAGGCTGGTCCTTCCCCTCCGGCCGCCGTTCACCCGTCCAGGCGATTCCCGGGTTTCGGCACCACTTGTTGCCTTCATAGGCGTGGCAACCTGGTTCAGGAACAGCACAGTGGCCAACCCCAGGCTGCTCGGGCCATCAGCTTGCAGACACCAATGTGGTGGACGGCAAATGGCGTTTATTGATAAGTAACACAGCCTTATATAGCTTAAGTTTACAACGTCACTTCCGTTTACGTCACTTCCGTTTGCTTACATCACAGGCTGAACACTATTGGCTATCCGGGGAGGGGTTCTATCTTTCCGTACAACGCGATATCTTCCGGCCGCCAGACCCTAACTATCTACATTTCCCTCCCCCCTATGCTAAACTAAATAGGCTAAAAATAGAAAAATTACTTTTAAAAGATCGATTAAGGATACTTTGTAGGCAGACATAAAAATACTATGTCGTCATCTCGCGATGGTGAGTATAAGGCACATTGGGCGGGTGGTGACTGGGGAATAGCTAGGGATAATTCTAGACAAGTACATTCTTAAAGCAGTTGTTGGCGTTCCACTAACATGATATTAACCGTCTCTAACCGGCTCTTGACAAACGACGCAAGTCTATTTAATATACAGGGTCCAAAGATCAATACTATCATAAACATTGCAATCGGCCCTATCAAGGTAGATATCAGGGTGGTTAACCATGGTGAATGGCTGAACCATGAGTCAAACCAACTTTGTTGGGCTTCCCTCTCTTTTTTTCTTTGAGCCAATCTTTCTCTCAGTTTAGCCATCGAGTCCCTGACCACTCCGGTGTGGTCCGCATAAAAACAACATTCCTCTTTCAAGGCGGCACAAAGGCCTCCTTGTTGCATGAACAGGAGGTCTAATCCCCGTCTGTTTTGCAAAACAACTTCTGAGAGCAAGGAGAGGGATCGCTCCAGAAAAGTCATGGATTTTTCGATTTTTTGCAGGTCCTCATCGATGGCAATTTGTAATTGAGTTAGACCTCGTTGCTGCATCACCAGGGAGGTCACTCCTGTGACCGTGCCGACTGCTCCCAAACCAAGCAGCATTGCTATTGTTACCGCTGTCAGTGCTTCTCTTTTTTGAAGTCAGGTGTTAGCTTCTCCCCAATGATAGTACATCTCTTCTTCTGGATGATACAGGACCCTGGGAACAATCAAAACTTGTACACAAATGTCAGCAGAATCATTAAAAAGTTTAAGGGATACACAGGGGGTTATCCCCGATCGGTGGCAGACCCACATTCCAAACATAGACGGGATTACCCATTTATAAGTTCTATTAATCGTAACAGTTTTCGCACAAATAGCACTAACCCAGCTTGCCAGTGAGATATTGCCAAAACACACACCTCAGCCTCTGACTTGGCTCAGGGTAATTCCTTTTCGTGGTGTATCCCACCTACACTGGGTAGGGCTGATATCTGATGAATAATCAAAGGAAGCATTGAGGGCAACGCCCTCGTAGAAGGGGGGATTCACATCATAGCATAACTAACAAGGACTCATAAGATTCGGATTTGACTGATTCAGCGACCAGAAGGTAGCATCTAACACATCAAAAGATGGCTTGTCAGGCCGGTGGTAGGGGTTCACATTTGATTCGCTTAAGGGAACTATTTGTTCAGGTGGCAGGGGACTGGTTGGAACGGGCGTGGATATCGGCGAACTTTCTTTTCTTTGCTGGTTATCATTTTTTGATTACAATGTTGGGACCAATTGCTGTGCTGCGAACGGGAGCATGTCGTGTCCTCCAAAGACACCGTCTATAAGGGTGGAGACCAGGGCAGAATTAAGCCCTTTGTCCACAATTGCTTTAACAATCGCTTGTACATCCTTAGGGTTTATTGGCGAGTAAACCCTTTGTCCCCCGTCCGTCACCCGGACCGGGAACGCTAGCGTGGCCGGTGGGGCCCAATCGGCACACGCAATCTTTATTTTCCTCCAATCCATGAGAGGAATTTCCCCCTTTCGTGGTCCCTTTTTATTTCAGGTGGGGGTATTTTGGCTTTTGACTCTATCTACCCCTATGTCCTCCTCCTCTGAGTTTGAATCAGTTACGAGCCACTCGTCCCAGGTGGTGTCTGATCCAGAATCGGAACTCGACTGACTCATTACTTCCGGGTTCCGATAGTTTTTTGTTGGGCTCCGGCCCCGCCCACCTCCCTTGTGGGCGGGCCGTTCCCTCCCTCTTGGCTCGCCCCTCTCTCTTGGTTCGCCCCGCCTTCTGCTCGGCGAGGTGTTTGCCCTATGAGGGCATGTTTTCAGATGGGTGCTCTGATTGGCTTTCCGCCCTTTGCGTGCACTCCCCTCCCCCTTCCGGTCGCCCCCACTGCCCTTCTCCCTCTCGTTCTCCTCCCCTTCCCGTTTGCGTGCGCGTGTTAGCTCTGGCACTTCCTCCCTGTTCCCGCCGAAAACGTCTTCACCCCGCCCTTCCCCTTGTGGTTCGGCGCCATCTTGGGGTGCATAAGGCGGTGGTCTTGCCCGGGCTTCGGCACCCCTGGCTTCCTCAGCTAACCCACCCCAGAAGGACAGTGCGCGCTTCTGTCCCTCCGTAAGCGGGTCAGGGTTCGGGGGTTGAGGGGGCAAAGGGCTCGGGGGTTGAGGGGGTGTGTTACACTCTCGTAAATCTTTAGACTCCATGGAATCACCGCCGTTTGGGGGGTGCGGAGTCTGCGTAGCTGCCCCGACTCCCAATTTCGGGGTGACTAACAAACAGTCCCTTGCCGCCCTCCAGGTCTCCTGCTCTTGTAGGGCCTTCTGCAGGGCCTGTATGACCTTCCCCCACGACTTAAGGTTTTTCCCACAACCCGAGGACATCGTCTCCTCGGCTAATGCTTTAGTGCATTTATCCCACACTTCAGGGTGGAGAATATCCACCAGCTGATCAATAGCCCCAATTTGTAAAAGTCTTGCAACTGTGAGAGTAAAATCTTTGGGCTTACAATCAATACCCCACTGCTTATGTAATTGGGATACAACCTTCACAAGGGCTTCCATCCTCCTTGTTGGTCCTGGTCTGGGAGTGTCCTCCCCTGACCTTCCCCGCCAGGCTGGTCCTTCCCCTCCGGCCGCCGTTCACCCGTCCAGGCGATTCCCGGGTTTCGGCACCACTTGTTGCCTTCATAGGCGTGGCAACCTGGTTCAGGAACAGCACAGTGGCCAACCCCAGGCTGCTCGGGCCATCAGCTTGCAGACACCAATGTGGTGGACGGCAAATGGCGTTTATTGATAAGTAACACAGCCTTATATAGCTTAAGTTTACAACGTCACTTCCGTTTACGTCACTTCCGTTTGCTTACATCACAGGCTGAACACTATTGGCTATCCGGGGAGGGGTTCTATCTTTCCGTACAACGCGATATCTTCCGGCCGCCAGACCCTAACTATCTACATTTCCCTCCCCCCTATGCTAAACTAAATAGGCTAAAAATAGAAAAATTACTTTTAAAAGATCGATTAAGGATACTTTGTAGGCAGACATAAAAATACTATGTCGTCATCTCGCGATGGTGAGTATAAGGCACATTGGGCGGGTGGTGACTGGGGAATAGCTAGGGATAATTCTAGACAAGTACATTCTTAAAGCAGTTGTTGGCGTTCCACTAACATGATATTAACCGTCTCTAACCGGCTCTTGACAAACGACGCAAGTCTATTTAATATACAGGGTCCAAAGATCAATACTATCATAAACATTGCAATCGGCCCTATCAAGGTAGATATCAGGGTGGTTAACCATGGTGAATGGCTGAACCATGAGTCAAACCAACTTTGTTGGGCTTCCCTCTCTTTTTTTCTTTGAGCCAATCTTTCTCTCAGTTTAGCCATCGAGTCCCTGACCACTCCGGTGTGGTCCGCATAAAAACAACATTCCTCTTTCAAGGCGGCACAAAGGCCTCCTTGTTGCATGAACAGGAGGTCTAATCCCCGTCTGTTTTGCAAAACAACTTCTGAGAGCAAGGAGAGGGATCGCTCCAGAAAAGTCATGGATTTTTCGATTTTTTGCAGGTCCTCATCGATGGCAATTTGTAATTGAGTTAGACCTCGTTGCTGCATCACCAGGGAGGTCACTCCTGTGACCGTGCCGACTGCTCCCAAACCAAGCAGCATTGCTATTGTTACCGCTGTCAGTGCTTCTCTTTTTTGAAGTCAGGTGTTAGCTTCTCCCCAATGATAGTACATCTCTTCTTCTGGATGATACAGGACCCTGGGAACAATCAAAACTTGTACACAAATGTCAGCAGAATCATTAAAAAGTTTAAGGGATACACAGGGGGTTATCCCCGATCGGTGGCAGACCCACATTCCAAACATAGACGGGATTACCCATTTATAAGTTCTATTAATCGTAACAGTTTTCGCACAAATAGCACTAACCCAGCTTGCCAGTGAGATATTGCCAAAACACACACCTCAGCCTCTGACTTGGCTCAGGGTAATTCCTTTTCGTGGTGTATCCCACCTACACTGGGTAGGGCTGATATCTGATGAATAATCAAAGGAAGCATTGAGGGCAACGCCCTCGTAGAAGGGGGGATTCACATCATAGCATAACTAACAAGGACTCATAAGATTCGGATTTGACTGATTCAGCGACCAGAAGGTAGCATCTAACACATCAAAAGATGGCTTGTCAGGCCGGTGGTAGGGGTTCACATTTGATTCGCTTAAGGGAACTATTTGTTCAGGTGGCAGGGGACTGGTTGGAACGGGCGTGGATATCGGCGAACTTTCTTTTCTTTGCTGGTTATCATTTTTTGATTACAATGTTGGGACCAATTGCTGTGCTGCGAACGGGAGCATGTCGTGTCCTCCAAAGACACCGTCTATAAGGGTGGAGACCAGGGCAGAATTAAGCCCTTTGTCCACAATTGCTTTAACAATCGCTTGTACATCCTTAGGGTTTATTGGCGAGTAAACCCTTTGTCCCCCGTCCGTCACCCGGACCGGGAACGCTAGCGTGGCCGGTGGGGCCCAATCGGCACACGCAATCTTTATTTTCCTCCAATCCATGAGAGGAATTTCCCCCTTTCGTGGTCCCTTTTTATTTCAGGTGGGGGTATTTTGGCTTTTGACTCTATCTACCCCTATGTCCTCCTCCTCTGAGTTTGAATCAGTTACGAGCCACTCGTCCCAGGTGGTGTCTGATCCAGAATCGGAACTCGACTGACTCATTACTTCCGGGTTCCGATAGTTTTTTGTTGGGCTCCGGCCCCGCCCACCTCCCTTGTGGGCGGGCCGTTCCCTCCCTCTTGGCTCGCCCCTCTCTCTTGGTTCGCCCCGCCTTCTGCTCGGCGAGGTGTTTGCCCTATGAGGGCATGTTTTCAGATGGGTGCTCTGATTGGCTTTCCGCCCTTTGCGTGCACTCCCCTCCCCCTTCCGGTCGCCCCCACTGCCCTTCTCCCTCTCGTTCTCCTCCCCTTCCCGTTTGCGTGCGCGTGTTAGCTCTGGCACTTCCTCCCTGTTCCCGCCGAAAACGTCTTCACCCCGCCCTTCCCCTTGTGGTTCGGCGCCATCTTGGGGTGCATAAGGCGGTGGTCTTGCCCGGGCTTCGGCACCCCTGGCTTCCTCAGCTAACCCACCCCAGAAGGACAGTGCGCGCTTCTGTCCCTCCGTAAGCGGGTCAGGGTTCGGGGGTTGAGGGGGCAAAGGGCTCGGGGGTTGAGGGGGTGTGTTACACTCTCGTAAATCTTTAGACTCCATGGAATCACCGCCGTTTGGGGGGTGCGGAGTCTGCGTAGCTGCCCCGACTCCCAATTTCGGGGTGACTAACAAACAGTCCCTTGCCGCCCTCCAGGTCTCCTGCTCTTGTAGGGCCTTCTGCAGGGCCTGTATGACCTTCCCCCACGACTTAAGGTTTTTCCCACAACCCGAGGACATCGTCTCCTCGGCTAATGCTTTAGTGCATTTATCCCACACTTCAGGGTGGAGAATATCCACCAGCTGATCAATAGCCCCAATTTGTAAAAGTCTTGCAACTGTGAGAGTAAAATCTTTGGGCTTACAATCAATACCCCACTGCTTATGTAATTGGGATACAACCTTCACAAGGGCTTCCATCCTCCTTGTTGGTCCTGGTCTGGGAGTGTCCTCCCCTGACCTTCCCCGCCAGGCTGGTCCTTCCCCTCCGGCCGCCGTTCACCCGTCCAGGCGATTCCCGGGTTTCGGCACCACTTGTTGCCTTCATAGGCGTGGCAACCTGGTTCAGGAACAGCACAGTGGCCAACCCCAGGCTGCTCGGGCCATCAGCTTGCAGACACCAATGTGGTGGACGGCAAATGGCGTTTATTGATAAGTAACACAGCCTTATATAGCTTAAGTTTACAACGTCACTTCCGTTTACGTCACTTCCGTTTGCTTACATCACAGGCTGAACACTATTGGCTATCCGGGGAGGGGTTCTATCTTTCCGTACAACGCGATATCTTCCGGCCGCCAGACCCTAACTATCTACATTTCCCTCCCCCCTATGCTAAACTAAATAGGCTAAAAATAGAAAAATTACTTTTAAAAGATCGATTAAGGATACTTTGTAGGCAGACATAAAAATACTATGTCGTCATCTCGCGATGGTGAGTATAAGGCACATTGGGCGGGTGGTGACTGGGGAATAGCTAGGGATAATTCTAGACAAGTACATTCTTAAAGCAGTTGTTGGCGTTCCACTAACATGATATTAACCGTCTCTAACCGGCTCTTGACAAACGACGCAAGTCTATTTAATATACAGGGTCCAAAGATCAATACTATCATAAACATTGCAATCGGCCCTATCAAGGTAGATATCAGGGTGGTTAACCATGGTGAATGGCTGAACCATGAGTCAAACCAACTTTGTTGGGCTTCCCTCTCTTTTTTTCTTTGAGCCAATCTTTCTCTCAGTTTAGCCATCGAGTCCCTGACCACTCCGGTGTGGTCCGCATAAAAACAACATTCCTCTTTCAAGGCGGCACAAAGGCCTCCTTGTTGCATGAACAGGAGGTCTAATCCCCGTCTGTTTTGCAAAACAACTTCTGAGAGCAAGGAGAGGGATCGCTCCAGAAAAGTCATGGATTTTTCGATTTTTTGCAGGTCCTCATCGATGGCAATTTGTAATTGAGTTAGACCTCGTTGCTGCATCACCAGGGAGGTCACTCCTGTGACCGTGCCGACTGCTCCCAAACCAAGCAGCATTGCTATTGTTACCGCTGTCAGTGCTTCTCTTTTTTGAAGTCAGGTGTTAGCTTCTCCCCAATGATAGTACATCTCTTCTTCTGGATGATACAGGACCCTGGGAACAATCAAAACTTGTACACAAATGTCAGCAGAATCATTAAAAAGTTTAAGGGATACACAGGGGGTTATCCCCGATCGGTGGCAGACCCACATTCCAAACATAGACGGGATTACCCATTTATAAGTTCTATTAATCGTAACAGTTTTCGCACAAATAGCACTAACCCAGCTTGCCAGTGAGATATTGCCAAAACACACACCTCAGCCTCTGACTTGGCTCAGGGTAATTCCTTTTCGTGGTGTATCCCACCTACACTGGGTAGGGCTGATATCTGATGAATAATCAAAGGAAGCATTGAGGGCAACGCCCTCGTAGAAGGGGGGATTCACATCATAGCATAACTAACAAGGACTCATAAGATTCGGATTTGACTGATTCAGCGACCAGAAGGTAGCATCTAACACATCAAAAGATGGCTTGTCAGGCCGGTGGTAGGGGTTCACATTTGATTCGCTTAAGGGAACTATTTGTTCAGGTGGCAGGGGACTGGTTGGAACGGGCGTGGATATCGGCGAACTTTCTTTTCTTTGCTGGTTATCATTTTTTGATTACAATGTTGGGACCAATTGCTGTGCTGCGAACGGGAGCATGTCGTGTCCTCCAAAGACACCGTCTATAAGGGTGGAGACCAGGGCAGAATTAAGCCCTTTGTCCACAATTGCTTTAACAATCGCTTGTACATCCTTAGGGTTTATTGGCGAGTAAACCCTTTGTCCCCCGTCCGTCACCCGGACCGGGAACGCTAGCGTGGCCGGTGGGGCCCAATCGGCACACGCAATCTTTATTTTCCTCCAATCCATGAGAGGAATTTCCCCCTTTCGTGGTCCCTTTTTATTTCAGGTGGGGGTATTTTGGCTTTTGACTCTATCTACCCCTATGTCCTCCTCCTCTGAGTTTGAATCAGTTACGAGCCACTCGTCCCAGGTGGTGTCTGATCCAGAATCGGAACTCGACTGACTCATTACTTCCGGGTTCCGATAGTTTTTTGTTGGGCTCCGGCCCCGCCCACCTCCCTTGTGGGCGGGCCGTTCCCTCCCTCTTGGCTCGCCCCTCTCTCTTGGTTCGCCCCGCCTTCTGCTCGGCGAGGTGTTTGCCCTATGAGGGCATGTTTTCAGATGGGTGCTCTGATTGGCTTTCCGCCCTTTGCGTGCACTCCCCTCCCCCTTCCGGTCGCCCCCACTGCCCTTCTCCCTCTCGTTCTCCTCCCCTTCCCGTTTGCGTGCGCGTGTTAGCTCTGGCACTTCCTCCCTGTTCCCGCCGAAAACGTCTTCACCCCGCCCTTCCCCTTGTGGTTCGGCGCCATCTTGGGGTGCATAAGGCGGTGGTCTTGCCCGGGCTTCGGCACCCCTGGCTTCCTCAGCTAACCCACCCCAGAAGGACAGTGCGCGCTTCTGTCCCTCCGTAAGCGGGTCAGGGTTCGGGGGTTGAGGGGGCAAAGGGCTCGGGGGTTGAGGGGGTGTGTTACACTCTCGTAAATCTTTAGACTCCATGGAATCACCGCCGTTTGGGGGGTGCGGAGTCTGCGTAGCTGCCCCGACTCCCAATTTCGGGGTGACTAACAAACAGTCCCTTGCCGCCCTCCAGGTCTCCTGCTCTTGTAGGGCCTTCTGCAGGGCCTGTATGACCTTCCCCCACGACTTAAGGTTTTTCCCACAACCCGAGGACATCGTCTCCTCGGCTAATGCTTTAGTGCATTTATCCCACACTTCAGGGTGGAGAATATCCACCAGCTGATCAATAGCCCCAATTTGTAAAAGTCTTGCAACTGTGAGAGTAAAATCTTTGGGCTTACAATCAATACCCCACTGCTTATGTAATTGGGATACAACCTTCACAAGGGCTTCCATCCTCCTTGTTGGTCCTGGTCTGGGAGTGTCCTCCCCTGACCTTCCCCGCCAGGCTGGTCCTTCCCCTCCGGCCGCCGTTCACCCGTCCAGGCGATTCCCGGGTTTCGGCACCACTTGTTGCCTTCATAGGCGTGGCAACCTGGTTCAGGAACAGCACAGTGGCCAACCCCAGGCTGCTCGGGCCATCAGCTTGCAGACACCAATGTGGTGGACGGCAAATGGCGTTTATTGATAAGTAACACAGCCTTATATAGCTTAAGTTTACAACGTCACTTCCGTTTACGTCACTTCCGTTTGCTTACATCACAGGCTGAACACTATTGGCTATCCGGGGAGGGGTTCTATCTTTCCGTACAACGCGATATCTTCCGGCCGCCAGACCCTAACTATCTACATTTCCCTCCCCCCTATGCTAAACTAAATAGGCTAAAAATAGAAAAATTACTTTTAAAAGATCGATTAAGGATACTTTGTAGGCAGACATAAAAATACTATGTCGTCATCTCGCGATGGTGAGTATAAGGCACATTGGGCGGGTGGTGACTGGGGAATAGCTAGGGATAATTCTAGACAAGTACATTCTTAAAGCAGTTGTTGGCGTTCCACTAACATGATATTAACCGTCTCTAACCGGCTCTTGACAAACGACGCAAGTCTATTTAATATACAGGGTCCAAAGATCAATACTATCATAAACATTGCAATCGGCCCTATCAAGGTAGATATCAGGGTGGTTAACCATGGTGAATGGCTGAACCATGAGTCAAACCAACTTTGTTGGGCTTCCCTCTCTTTTTTTCTTTGAGCCAATCTTTCTCTCAGTTTAGCCATCGAGTCCCTGACCACTCCGGTGTGGTCCGCATAAAAACAACATTCCTCTTTCAAGGCGGCACAAAGGCCTCCTTGTTGCATGAACAGGAGGTCTAATCCCCGTCTGTTTTGCAAAACAACTTCTGAGAGCAAGGAGAGGGATCGCTCCAGAAAAGTCATGGATTTTTCGATTTTTTGCAGGTCCTCATCGATGGCAATTTGTAATTGAGTTAGACCTCGTTGCTGCATCACCAGGGAGGTCACTCCTGTGACCGTGCCGACTGCTCCCA
>JAAGAY010015774.1:0-26321 GCA_011801015.1 Ardeotis arabs
AAAAGAAAAAAAACTTAAAAAAAAAAAAAAAAAAAAAGATATTCTGCAGGCACAGCTTCTGACACACAGGAGCACAGAACACAGATTAGTCTCAGTTTCTTCTCAGTGATGCCAAGTGGTCACTGACTTCCAGGAAGACAAAGATATATCATAAGGCAAATTCTGAGGAACATAATTGCTCTCTAAGTAGATCTAAGAGCGTTCCCTAGATTCAGGCTCTGACCACGCTCAGAAGAAAATTTGAGTACACATCATCTGCTCTATGAATCCCTGCTCTGAAACAAAAGCTGGGCATGCAGCTGCAGAGGAGAACCATGGTACCATCCAGAAGGAAACTCCCCATCTTCTGGACAATTGAGGAAATCAAGATAGCAAGGTATATGGCAGAGCTCTCAGCCCACAGTCTATGTGCAGCCAAGCTGCACATATTACACTAAAACCCTAAGCAATCATAGGCACATGAATGAAGAACACTCCCTTCTACACAACAGAGCAACTAAATGTTTGCAGATGCAACCCTCCACCAGAAAGCTCCCCTACAAGGAAAAGGTTTTTAAGTCTGGTACTGCATCTAGCCAACAGATTGCATCTCGTATCCACCTAAGTGTTGAACCTGGAGCCACAGAGATCCTGGATCCAAATTTGGCCAACTGCCCGACCTTCAGTATCCTGCTGCAGTATTAAGTCTTTCACCTTGCTTTTTACTGTAAATAGTAAACAACCTCACAATGTTTTTCCCATTCACCCCAGCCATAATTTACCAGGCATTACCTTTTTAAGCCAGCTCATAGTTATCTGTCCTTCCCAAAACAGCTCTCCTCTTCAGTGAGAACTAGCTGTTGTCTGTAACTCCAGACTACAGAATCAGAGGCTGCACAATGAGAGCTTTCACTGTTAAGTTATTGTTATCAACATCTTGGTGGTTAAGAAAACAGTAAGCAACTTTAACTGACTTTCATCCTACTCTCTACTGTATGTACAGCTTTTAAAAAATTTATTGCAACTCACCAAAATTTCTCTTTGTTCTTCTAGATTTTTTAAAAAGTTTGAAAACTCATGAAGTGATGCATCTGTAACACAAAACCAGAAAAAAAGTTTAATCATTTTGGAGGATGACAAGGCAAAATATAGTCACTTATAGTCACTTCTTACCTACCTATGTATCTTTCATCATCTGTCTCTGCGTCACCGATGAATTCAAATTTAAAGTCTCTCAGAGAATGGGCGAATTTTCTCTGGGCTGCTGAAAGGTCTGCAAGGAAAAAAAGCACAGACTGAAGGTTAGGGAATCGTTTTAAGAAGGCTGGAAGATCCTCCTACCCCTAGAATAATCAACTTTTATAATAAACTCTTAACACAGGTCTGCCCAAGGACATTACAAAACATCCAGTATGGTCTAACTCTCTTCTGATCTCATCTGGGAATTTGTCGTACAGATTTCTTCATACAAGGCTATATAGTAGAAAGCAAGTATGATCATGTTTACAGTCTTAGATGTATTTTTAGGCTTCACTATACCACAATTTAGAGCATGGGCCATACAAACAGATCCATAACTACAGAAATTTAAGGCACAACACTCACAGTAAGATATGTCAGTTGTCTTACTCTGCCAAACCAAATGCACTACTATATTTGTCAGCACCAATACACATCTTAGGGCTTTCTATATACTTCACATAGATAGCTCTGCTATTGAAACATTTATACATAAACCAAATTTAAAAGAACTGTTGCACTGGAACTAGAAATTCCATGGAGTTAAACTATGCCAAAAGTTAAGTTATATGCACAGCATCAAAATTAATATTATGTAAGAACTGTTTTGTAATATTCCTAAAGCATTTCCTTCAACCCAATTTTTACCTATTTGTATTTGACAATTTGAGGTTGGAGGGCTGCACTCTTACATCCATCAGGAAGTAACCAGACTCCATATTGAGCCACAATATCATAATTATAAACCCTTATTAAGATTTATAAAGCTGTAAATAAGAAGCATACACACATTTTTCTGTTGCGCTGACATGTGCGGGTTGGGAATGTCATGAGTTCTGGAAGGATGGAATTGCTCAATGGAAAGAAAAAGGATGCATGTCCTGGTACACTCCTACCCAGTAGTAAAGGTTTTACTCACATTTTTCTTGTCAGCCAAGGTCAAAGATAACTTGAAATATTTAGTTAATCTATAATCTCTTTCTTATCACATTCAGTTCTGAAGGGATAAGAATAACTCTTAGCAGACCAACTAAGCATTTTGTTCTTTCATTTTAACTGGAGCTAAAAGACTACAAATTTGGGCTTATTTTTTTTTCTTGTTTTGTTATGTTTTTTTTTTTTAAAACAACTTTATGATAGGTCCTACATCCAACACTTTTATCATGTGTCATTGTCAAGTACAGCTTTGACATACAACGCTGGACTGAAATTTCAGTTCAAGCATTTAAAAGGATAAGTCACAAATACTCTAGAAACAGCAAGACACAACCTAAAATGAAAAAAATGCTTTCTGTTCCTTGCCATTCCACATCCTTTTATTTTCACCCATTTCTCATTAGTCCTTTCCTCACCTATTGTGTAACAGCACCATTCCCTGGGATGCCATACTGCCAGATAACTCACCTCCCTTTTGCAACTGTTTCTAAAGCCTGTACGTGCACCCTTCAACCCATGAAGCAGCAGGATGCTGCACAGGGTTGAAGAAAGAAGGATAAGAAGGCTGAGGGAAAAAGCAACATAATTCCCATATGAAAGGAAACACGGGTATTTTAGCTCAAGCGTCTTGTGGGCTAAACGCTGTTCATAAAGCAGACAGCAAAAGAAACAAGTTCTGCTGGCTGTGAAAGGCATAAAAAATGGAAAATAACAAGTTTCTTAAACACTTAATGTTATCCTTACTGTGAGCCAGGTCACAACACAAAGCTGAAAAGAGTTTATTTATCAGAGAATGAGTCCAACAGCACACACTCTCCCAAACTTAATTTCCTTGAATCCAATAATCCCCTTCCAAAGCCCTGTCATATGAGAGCCAGCCCCATGCTAGAGGAAGGAATTCCTTATCATGTTTTCCCCCACATGTAGAGGTACATTCAAATAATGCCGAATGAGGTACATGTTCAGAGAAGGCATGCAGCACCACATGCATGCACCATTCCCCCTTCCCCTTCACAGCCTGAAAGGTTACTAAAATACTAAAGTGGGTTATGAGCTTTGCTTTCTACATCAGCGCAAAACCACTTCCTGCGTGGCCACATTGCCGTCCCTCACCAAAAGCCACCTCTCTGGTGACAGTGACAGCAGACAGAACCTGTGCTTACAAGGCCAGCTCTTCCAATGCAAAGTCCTACATCTTTGGTCAAGTTGAGAAGGGGTTGAGTCAAACCACTGAACTTCTCACAGGATCAGAAAGTTGTGTTCATGCATTTCTCTTTACCAAATCTGCTAAGGGATTGGGAATTACTGACCAAGGGGTCGAGTCAGTCATTGGAAGCAGCAACCTTTTAACTCACCAAAGTTAGATTTGCCAATTTCCTTTATTAAAGCCATGAAGGCACATTAAATTTTTGCAACGTTTCCACATATCATCTCTGAAAAGTTTAAGAACTGTTACGGAAAATTTTGGAAAGCATCAGGGGGTGAGCAGAGATTGGGGGTTCGAGACACAGAAGAATGACCTGATGGGTCACGAAAAGCTGCAGATACCTGGCTATTGAACCAACACCTAGAAGAAAAGACAAGAAAACATGAAGAGCTTTTCTGATATATTTAAAGAACTTAGCACTTGCAGCAAATGTGAGAATTAATTCTTGCAAGATGTAACTGCGAAGAAACAAACCTCCTGACCAGGGGAAGAACACACCACGCATTTGGTTCAACAAACTGCTGCAGTGATTAGTGTCCTAATTGTTGCCAAAATAAAAAGACATTTAGTCCTGCTTAGTCAGCAGATGTTAACTATAAGAGTCATCCTCCAATGTTTATATCTCATCCATCAATTTTGTCTTATTTTGGCTAAATTTACTTTTAAGGTCACATTCTGTTTTCATTCTCTATGCCAAAATAACTCTGGTCTAATATAAAGCTAGCACCTTGCCCAGTAGAACCACCGGTGCCCAGCTGTTCACAGGAACGGAGGAGCCTCTGGTCTGCCTCTTGATAAACTAAAAGAAACACAACTGAGTATCAAGTGAGTATCAATCCTGTGCTGGATTTTCTTGCCATCTGACACACCGTGGCCAGAGGGAAACACCTAAGACTGTCTGCAGTCAAACTTCCCACCGTGGGGCAAGTAGCATGAAACTGCTCCAGCCTTTACCCTGATAAATTCTGCAAATCCTACAGTACATACGCAGACATTCACATAATTACAAGCATTTATAAAACTCTATAAAAACAAACTAGATGCTGATATCATCAAAAGTACTGTACTCTTAGTATTGTGTTATGATTTAAACGCTGAGCATTGTTGCTTAACTTGGAAGTTTCATAAATGTAACTTGGCTCTCTTCCATCCTGTGTCAGAAGACCTTTACTGCAGCAAAATTATTCAGCTGGCACTGTCAGATACACCTCAGTATTGTTCCACGTCAGCATTAGAGCTTGCAAGACCAGTATGTGCTATATAACAGACCATAAACATATATGGAATTCAGCTACATGCGTTAGAGTAAGACAGTTACATGAGTATGACACATATCAAATAGCATGGCCAGTTATGTTGATTACCAGAATAATGTGGTAGCCTACCGAAAAAACACAGTGACAATTTAGAGGGCCAGAAAACAATTATTTTATTCCCCGTAATTCACACATTCCACATAGTAACACCAAAAAGAAAGACATAGGAAGCAGTAATAGGGTAGTTGCTTGTTGAAAGCTGCTGCTATCATTTAAAGGGAGGAACTGGGCATTCAAGATCAAAGAGTGTTTAAGTATCAATCAAACACTAACACTCTTTCCCAAATAAAATGTAATCCTGGCAAAGACATAAGGCAGAGTCATTTCACAGACTCACCTGCTCAAGACACTAACAGAAACCAAGCATCTGCCAAATGTTTTGACCAAAAGACTGAAGAGAAAGACAGACACATTTCCAAAGAGAGAAGGGAGGGACATAAGGACACTAGGGCTTTTCATTTTCTCTTTGTTAATGTTCATATCAGCACACTGTATTTTTTTCATGGTTGATTGCAACTACTTAGAAACACACCAGAAGAAATAGCAGCAGCTTCCAGCTCCCTCATTTTGCTCCGAAACACTTCCGTAACAAGCACTCCCGTCAGCTTGTCCTGCACCAAACACGCTGCCGGTGCCCCACACAAATACCTCTCTATTTTTCCATTTGGATTTGAAGGAAAATATTTTTGTTCCTTATCTGAGCTGAGCCAAGCCAACAGAACACCATTAGTTGCTAGGCAGTGGCCAGCTCTCACTTAAAGCACCAGACTCCAATCACTCCCTTTACTCTAAGATCAGTACCAACTTCAGCGTTAGCCACCTAAACTAAAACTTTTGCACAAAGCAAGCCAGCATTGCTTCCTAAGGCTATCCGAGATCTCTATGCCATGGCAGGATAATGATCTGCTTGCAACAGCCCTTTGTATTAAGTGTTAATATTTTTCTACAGCAAAATACAGATTTCTACATCAAGCCTCACATCTCCTGTACCATGGTGATTCTTTACGAAGAACTGGAATTGCATCACCATTCCTCAGCCCTAATTACAAATCTCATTTACGCTAACAGATATGCTGCAGGAATGACAGATTCCTAGTGGCTTTATTTAACATCGGTTAAAATTCCTCTGGTCTCATTCAACAACATTCTCCTCAAAAAGCTAAAAGGTTAACAAATACTTAGATTTAACTACCAAGCTCATCTTCAAGCTACGTTACGACATTAAGGACTAATACTAGACTTCCTGACCTATTCTCCTCACAGTAGGCCAAGATCAGGTAAGCTACACACCGTCACGAAACAGGCAAGGACAAGCTGAGCGAGCATCGGCCTCTCCCCTCTTCTTCTCAGGCATCAATCTCACTTGCAAGAGCGAACGAAGCAGCTTCAGAGGAAGAGAGTACTTAAAATAGTTTGTCCAAGAGCTGCAATACAGACTTGGATGACGTTTTGTTCAAAACACGCACCATCTCAACATTTACAAGAGCAACTCTGTATTTCTCTTCCATGTCCCCTTTAGCAAGGTGAACAATGAGTCTAATATAATGCATGACACTGAGAACAAGAACAGGATTTAGTTATTACCTTAGTAAGGTGGATAAACAGGATTTACTTATCAACTTAGCAGACGCAAGCCATGTAGCAGATTCTTAAGAGCAGTAATATATTCCAACTCCCCAAAACCAAACAAACTTTTTACTACTCATTTTTATTTAATAAGTATATTGAAAGAATTGTTAAAACAGGAAAAAAATACAATAAACCTAAAATACAGAGTTATTCATTCCCCTCAAAATTCAGACTATAAATCAAGTTCAAAGACTAAAAGGTTTCTGGAGTCTCTTTTTAACAATGTCATGCTACCCATGGCAACTCATGAGTTTCTGAAAGCTTGGCAAATTCAGGTATAAGAATTAAAAATCAACTCGTTACTGACTTGTCAGGTAGCTCAACTTCCCCCCCTCCCCACAGCATAATACAATGTACGCGTATTTGGACCAATCCCACACCTTTAAAACAAATAAGAAAAACCACAACCCCTGGCCATTTCAGTGGAATTCAACCAGTGACACAACTTCCTGCTCCTGCGGGCCCAAAGGCACCCCTCCAGCTGCAGCTCCCCACCATCCAGCAGCTGACAGCTTCACGGCCTCCACGTTCATGTGCTCAGGTCCGAGACAAATCTACACCCTTGTACCAAAGTTACGATGTGTTTTATTATTTAGTGAAAACCCTCAGAAATTTGGTGTCAGAAAGAAGTTAGTCTAGATCAAGTTTACAGGCACACACACATCCACAAATGAGTTTAATTTTTCAAAATACAATGAAAAAGAGGAAGAGCCTGCAAACAGCAGCAGCAACATTATAGGAAAAGTATTTCAAATCTTCATCTGGAAGAGTTTTTGTTATCAAATTAAAAAAATAAAAAAAGCTTTGCGTTTCAGCATCAAACAGAAAAAAAAAGGAAATTGCACGAATAAACTGAAAAACAAACAACCCTAAGGTAATTTATCTGCAAGTACAAGAAATTAATAACAATTTTATGAATCTTAATCTCTAACGGAATTTTTCTTTTAACTCACAGATAGGAATAGATATCTTCCTTCTGTTACACTAAAAGTCTGAATTTTGTCATGACTCTCTCAACTAATGACAACAGGAAGTGAATGCCTAGAAGCCAAAAAAGAAAAGTGTGTTTTTATTGTCCAAGCTAAGAAAAAGAGAGAAACCTGGATATCTGAGCAATGAATATCATTCTTCAAAACAGTGATTCTGTTAGGGACTGACTAGTCTTAAATGTTTCTTCCACAGACATTCCCTATTACCAGTTTTAGTGCATGGCGTCATTAATTGTGGCATAATTATGTGACAAGTAAAAACAGGCTGTTTAGCCTGAACAAGCCACATGTCAATAGCATGACAGAGACATTCTACCCTTCTCCTCACTTCTTAAGAGATAAAACCACACAGTTTTTGCATGATTTCTATTTCACAGATTACTTCTGTCATATTTTATGATTTTCCTTCTTTCAAATGCTTAATCCCAGCCTAAATGCCACTACTCTCCAGATGGATCAAAATAGGCAAGTTAAGACAGCTTTCACGTTTTAGCAGAGTAGACTCTTATTTTCACAGATATGCAAAACGTTTTAGATGCCGTAACATCCAACCTTTGTTTTCTCCTATAGAAAGTATGCAGCACAATAACATATACCACACATCACATCTACCTTCTCTAGTTCTCCAATTTTTACCAGTGAAAAGAGATTTAACTAATTTCTCCACTTTCTACCCTTGCAAGTACAAGGGTACAAACTCCACATTGCTGCACATCAAGAAACAACTAATTAGCATGTTAAATATCATATATGAAACATCACAAAGTAGCATCTTACATGAGTATGGTCAGACTGACAAACCATGCTGGTATTGCCCCTTGGCTGCACCACACCTTCCTGGGCTCTACTCATTTTTCTTTTTAGCTGGATCTTTGAAATTAGCAAGCCAGCCCTACTCCACCCTGCCAAGGGCATCTTCCTCTTTGCATCACTGGCACCAGGCAAAACACCACATTTAGTATCCCAGCAGAGATTAAGGCTCTCCTAGAGCATCTCCAACAGCTCTTACAGAAAAGTGCACCCCTCTGCCAGCTCAGACGGTGACTAAATATTTCAGTTCTGCTCTTTAGGAACACAGGGTAAGTTACAACTCATGAAAGAAAAAGACAAGCTGCATCCCTTGCCCTACAATCGTGCCAATAATTTCACTGCTTCAGGGGTGGAGAAACATTCCTGTAACCACCCTGACACAAGACCTGTATCCTAAAGACTCTACTGAAGCATCAGGCAACTGTGATAGAAGTTACCATGGAGTACCACAAAGATAATTTGTCTTCAAAAGAATCATAACCATCGCCCTCATCCTTACAACCTCCATGTCTCTGACAACAAAACAGACTAAAAGAAGTAGTAAATTAGAAAGCAATGGCTAAGAAAAACAAATTTACAATGCAGGAAACTATGACAGCACTCCAAATTCACACAGTTCCCAAAGATAAAAAATAGCAGTTCGGGATTTTTTGCAAAGGTTTCCCTATATCATACTGCACCAAACAGCAGCAAGATGGACACCAATGTTACATATATAATCTGTTCCCAAAAGAAAACTCTGCACCAATCCAGAAGCAACAGTTTGAATACACAATACAAAATCAGTTGTACCATCAAAGCTTTTACTGGTAAAGCTTTCTACAATACCTTCAGCTCTATAAGTAGCACAGACCTGGGGACTGTCTTCCAAAAGTTATTGAACTACAAAATGTGAGATGAAAACATCCCTTTTTCAGAGATGAGGATTTTACTATTATTAATGTAAAGATGTATGAATTCAGAATGTGAGATTACACTTCTAGTAGTGAATTTTTTAACAGAAATTTAAGTCTTAAGTCTTTTATAAGATAACTCTGATCACTAAATGGAACAGATTTCCAGATGTTGTATACCTCAATTCAAATTCTTGTCAAACACCACAGATTTGAAGGCCGTCCTGCATTTATTCATGGTTTCTTTACTCATATTTATTCTGTAGGAGGACTAAGTTCCCATTTCACAAGCCATATATATCCTAAATAAAGCTATTGATGTTTCAAGGACAATTTGCAAACAAGCAAGGGTGCTCAGTACCGAATAAATCAAAAGATCACCCTGCTTAAGGATGAAAAATTATGCTAGATAACTGAAAACATTCTCCTCAACTGGGAAACTCTGTAAAAGACAAAGTAGTTACAGGAAAAAAATGTGTTTATTGTACAGATACTTATCCAACATCAGCATTCTGAATGTTTTCATTCTGGAGAATTGCTTTCTTTCCCTGAAAATAACTATAATGTTTACACAAAACATAATATGTTGTGTTGAAATATGACTTTAATTGCAAAAGAAAAGACCAATTCATTGTTGGGCAGAAGCTCAATTTTACCATTTTATTCTCCAACTTATAAAAGAATTTTGTGGTTTGGGGACAATCCCACAAAATCAAGTCTATACTCTGAATATGGACAATGAAGTATTAACCCCTCACAGCTCACCTTAAATGAAATATTCTGTGAAATCAGAGCACTTTACTCTTCATAATATGAATAACTAACTGGATATATCTACCTAATTTCTTCAGTCATCCAAATTCACTCTTGGCAGTCAGGTAAAGCTGTTACAGCAAGACAGCAGGAGGACCCATCACCAGGGCACAGAGACTTCCCCCTTACAAGAAACAGGACTGACTTCACTATTTGAAGCCTATTGTCTTAGAAAGGATACACGTGACTGAAACTTCACGTGGCTGAGAAAGTTGGAGGGGGAGCACAGCTCAGTCTGGGCTGGGAAGGTCACAGCTTGCAGGTTTTTCACATGCCACATCTGCTGTTGTTGAGCATGAACATCATCTCAGAGAGTTCGCATCCAATAAATAGTTTCAGCAAGATCTTTTTTTCCTTCACACCAGCAAGCAAGGAAAAAAACAAACAAGCAAACAAACAAACCCAACCTTCCCCCATAGTTTGTAGCTAAATGAATCCTGAACAGGATTTCACGTAATAAAGGTCACCCTCGAGACAGCGCGCTCTGCCTGCTTAGATCCAGCCATGTGCCAACAATGCAAGTGTTAGTGCTTTTCATGAGAAGCCAGAAGACAACTCCATAATGGGAAGCGGGCAGCCAAAACACAGGAACTGGCAGCCACTTCCCTAACAGATTACTAGAGCAAGTATTTTTATCATCTTTAAAAGTATATGCTGTTCAGCTGCTGGTTTGAAGTATTTTATGAAGCTGTATATCAAAGTCTGCAGAAATGTCAACATTAAATATGAAAATTTTTGGAAAAAAAAAAAAAAAAAAAGAAAAAAAAAGAGGCATAATTCACAATTCTCTTTACAAAATGGTAGTTATCTCCAAACATTGTTACTTGTATGGAAATACTGCCTGTCTGAACATTTGCATATGTAGACAAAAACCCACAAGGAGATCAAACGTGCAAGATACTGTGATACACACTGTGATTTCTCCACAACAAAACATGTCCAAACATGCACTGAGCACATCTGCACATGCATAATTAGAGTGTTATATGAAATGGCAGAGGACAGCTTGCACTTGTGTCATATATAGTTTCCAGAAAAAGCACTGGACAGCATAGCAGTGAGTAGCTAAACTAGATGCCCAAGTTTAAAAAAGGTTTTACTACACACTTTTCCAAAATTGTCAAATGGGTATTTTACACATAAAGCAACACAACAGTCGTGTGTCAAAAGGAAATTTTTCTGATTGCTCTCAAATGAGCTGTATCTGGCTAAACCATATTAAAACTGAAGTTTCTCATTAGGTCAGACCAAAACCATATACATACACCACAGAATATTTCAACGTCCATACACTGAATACAGGATTCCTTTTAATTTAAAAAAAAAAATATTAAAAAGCAGAAAGCACTGAAATATATGAAATGTGAAAATAAAGGATGGCGCCTCTCACTCGCCCTTCTCTGCTCTCGCTGTCGCTTGAGGATGCCCTGATGCATCATTTCACCTGCCAGTTTCTCCAATTATTGCAATTTATTTGCCTGCACAGACGAATGAAGTCATTGCTTCTGTCATCAATAATTGCTAACAGACCATGCCAGGAAATATTTATTGAAATATTTAACTACGTAGTATGGCGTATGTCAAAAGAGAAATTTCACTCATCTCTGGTCCGGATAGTTGTGCAGTATCTGAATTATACTTGCAAAGAAACCCCATGATCCTTCCATCAGTTTTAGATTAGACATTTTACAAGAGGCCAATTAATTGATTGTAGGATATTACTATGTATATAAAAGAGACGCACAGTAAAACTTAGTAACTCTGATTAGGAAAAAACTTTTGACCATAAAGTTACTGGCACACAAGCAGGTGAAAGCCCCACTGCTCTGGGATTTCAGCACATTTCTCCAAAATGAGTTTCCAATCCAGATATCAGTGGCAACTGGTTTCCAAATCAAAGATCACTAAATGATCAGGAAACAAAACAAAACTATTGAGCAAAAGCAACATAGGATAGCCAAGAGCAACCACTATATCTTCACAAGGACAAGGCATGAAAGAAACACTGCGCAATCCTACAGAGCTATAGCAATATAACTTACAAGCAGGAAACAAAGCTGTTTGTTTAGTCTTCTAATGCAACTTTCATATTTCATTCTGTTTTCAAACAAAAGATACTATTTAACACAATAAGAATCTTTTTTAGGTTACTTACATCCTTTACGTTTTGACATAAGAAGTAGCTTACATTTACTATCTCAGTTTTAGAGAAAAGTCAAGCTGGTTTTGTTTCTAAATTAGTGTTACGTGTATAATTTGAGAGTGAAAATACTAGCCTACGTAACTTTTTTTATTTTTCCATAACTTAACTGTTCCAGCTGCATTACTATGCACTCTGCGTTTCTGACACAAGGTGTTCTCACGAGAAGAGGATAATGCAGTTCCTTGCATAAGTCAGGCAATACCACAAAAGTATCCGCAAGCTCCCTTCAAAACTACTATGTATTTCTTGCACTGGAAGTAACTATTCTCACACTTTGATGATATGAGGAACACTTTATATAATAGAGTAGGAGTACAGAAGTTCAGCACTTGGTTCAGTAGAGTTTGAGTTTCACTGACGGAAGCTGAAGAGAAAAAAAAAAAAAAAAAAAAAAAGTGAACCAGTATTTCCAAAGAGAAAGCCGTTTTATAAGATGTTTGGACTTGTGAAGTTTCTATTACCATCTCTGGGGTTGAGGCATTACTAAGCTTTGGAGAATTTGTTTATAAACCAGGAAGTATTGATTTTTGCTTTGCCTCTCTTCCCTGGGCCCACCAACAACAGTTTATATTCAAGTACTGTCCCTGCTTATCATCAGCCAAAGGATCCACAACTCTGCCTTGCTAGCCCAGACATATCCAGCATACTCTGAGCTTTAACTGCATGTGCCACAGCAAGCAGTATGTGGACAAAAGGGGAGCAGAAGACAAAAGCTGACCCACAACTAACCACAAATTTTGTCAAATTAAAAATCTAAGCATGGGTTCTCTTATCTAAAACAGGACAAAATGAAAAAAAATCCATTCTACCAGCCTCATATGAGGAGCTATTTGGACAGTGACAATCTAATTCATAGAATCATAGACCATTTACGTTGGAAAAGACCTTTAAGATCATTAAGACCAACCAGAAACCTAACACTACCAAGTCCACCACTAACCATGTCCCTAGGCACCACATCTACGTCTTTTAAATACCTTCAGGGATGGTGACTAGACCTGGGCAGCCTGTTCCAGTGCTTGATAACCCTTTCAGTGAATAAATTTTTCCTAATACTCCATCTAAACATCCCCTGTCGCAACTTGAGGCTGTTTCCTCTCATCCTATCACTCATTACTTGGGAAAAGAGACTGACCTCCATCTCCCTACAGCCTCCTTTCAGGTAGTTGTAGAGAGCAACAAGGTCTCCCCTCAGCCTCTTCCAGACTAAACAACCCCAGTTCCCTCAGCCCCTCCTCATAAGAATTGTTCTCTAGACCCGTCACCAGCTTCGTTGCTCTTCTCTGGACATGCTCCAACAACTCAATGTCCTTCTTGTACTGAGGGGCCCAAAACTGAACACAGTATTCAAGGTGCGGCCACACCAGTGCTGAGTACAGGAGGACAATCACTCCCCCAAATCCCACTGGCCACACTGTTCCTGATATGAGGCAGGATGCTGCTGGCCTTCTTGGCCACCTGTGCACAGTGTTTTATGTACAATACTCACAGAAGAACCCCAAATTTCAAGGATGTTGTCTGAAATTACTACAATACGAGATGATAAATTATGCAACAATCTGAAGGAAATGCTTCAGCTTTCACCAGTGAACATATCGTATCTGTACAACACAGGAAGGGAGTTACGCACAGCATGCACACTTACATACACAGAATTATTCTACAGAGAAAAAAAAAATCACTTGAAATCAGATTAAAAGAAAAAGAAAAGTATGCCACACCTTCTATGACAGTTATCTTGCAACAGAATCATGCAAGAGCACTACCAACAAATCTACCGGGAGAAACACTAGTTAGAAAGTAAATCAAAACCACAAGACACTTAAGGGTTATTGTCAATAGCCAGAAGACAGACCTCAAGTTTGACAACTACGAAAAACTCTTAAATGTAAAATAGCGCTGAGAATAAGCAAGAGATCAGTCAGTAGCACTTCCTAACATCACAACAAAGGGCACTCACCACCCTCCCATGAGACCTGACCACAAGTATGTTGTACTGTAAGAGTTTCTTTAAACCAGCATAGAGAGAGAACCACCACATCACCCACCCAGATACCCAGTTCCTGCGCTGCTGTGCCACTCAGAGCAGTGATCAAACTGATGCCACAGCTGCCGGGCCAATAAAGAGCAGCAGGAAAACAGCTGCTGCCGTTTGTTAGAGGGAGCATAACTGCACCATTGCTAAACCAGTCTGCAGGATTTTGTCTAAAGGGTCTGTACAAGCAGCTACTGCCAGGCCCTATCACACTGAAGAATTTATAGCCTAAAATTATCTACACCTTTTCTTCAAATTCCCAGTCCCATGAAGACTGGATTTTTTCTGAAGAGGTACGAAGTAAGAAATAATACTTTATTTACCAAAACTCATCACTTGAAATCTTATACTGAAATTATATATGAAGAGATTATTGTTACTCTTGGAGGTCTTTTCCAACCTTAAAGGTTCTATGATTCTATGACACTCCACACCACACAGCTAGCAGTATATGCTTTAATACTTCACATGCAACATTTATTTTGTTTATCAAGGAAACAATAAAATACTTCACAGCATTATACTACTAAAGCATTTAGCGCAGCAGCACTTTGTGATGTCTGGGGAGGAAAACCAGAAGAATTTACAACTCCTTCTCTCTGGCATCTTGGGAAAAGTCACAAAATCTATTATCCAGCATGGCTCAGACAGCACCAGGGATAAGAGAGTGGTCTGTCTGACTGCAGGCTGACCACTTGATATTCATCTAGCAGCATATGTTAATTATTCAACTTGAGATTGTAGGATAAACACTGCATGTCTATCGTTCTGCACTCCAGCTGTATTAGCTTTTGAGCTCCAGCTCTAGCATTCACTGGTACAAATTGTCCTGGCTGCTCACAAAACTTTAAATGTGCATGCCTTTTCAATCAGATTATTTATTCAAACGCCAAGTTTGGAAGCAAGTAGAAAACAACTAAGATGATAGAAGAAAGTAATTAACTAACAATCTCCAATACCAAACAAAACAAAAATGTGAAAAAGGGCATCAAATATGAAATACTATGATGACTGTGAGGTATAATTGCCTGACTAGGTCTAAATTTTGCCAGACTGATAGGGAAGACTAAGTAGTTGTCCTGTGTTTGTCTCACCCTCTGCCCCCTGCAAATGTTAGCAAAAAAACCCAGAAAATGTTACCAGTTAAAATAATCATTCAACTTACTCATCATTCAACTGCCATGTGGTTCACCTCAGTTTATGCATTTAGAGTACAAAATCAACAAGGAAGCAATTCATTTGGCAGAGATTTCAGTGAAAGGGGCTCTTCTGTAAACTGTCTTAAATAATAACCAGATTTAAGCAATTAGTTTTCTGTGGCTCCCACTAAAGAGATGGTGCTTAAATACTCTCCAATCTCCGGTTTGAGACAAATCAACAAATTTCCAGTCTCAAGTAACCAGCCTGTGGTTTTTTTTTTTTTAACATAAATGTAGGTGACAAGACTGCTACATGGAAACTGCTGATCTCTGCAAAGGAAAAAAAAATTAAAATAAGATTAAAAAAAAAAAAAAAAAAAATCACACGCTGTTAAGGAAAAATATGCAATTAAGTCTTTTTTTTTTTTAATTTTAAAAACTTTTTTTCAGTATATCATAGGCCTTTAAACAATAAACACTTTGGTTTTGAAAGCAAAGTCACTTTGAGTCACAGATTCTCAAGAGTCTCTAGAGGAAAAATGATTAGTGGGGTAAACTGACCATACAACCAGAATGTACAATCCTGAAATCTCAGTATGAGAGCAGTAGAATCATGGGGTACGCTGTGCAGAAGACAGGCGCAGCAGAAAACCCTAACACAGCAAAGCCACATTCAAGACAAACTTCAGGGACTTGATTCATAACACCCATGCTGGAAGACTCTGGTAATCACATGCTTCTGTAACAATTTGCAGCCTCTATTTTAGAGAGATTTATTTCATTTCTCTATATTCAGTAGTTTCTTTCAAGAAGAACGTAATTTTAAATAAACTAGGAATTAATCTGGATGGTAGAAGAAATCACTTTCTCCTTTTTTTTAAAGTTTTTTAATTAGCACAAATTAAAAGAATGGACATACAGGGAGAACAAGATGTATATTCCTGAAAGCTTGTAGTACATAAGGAAGACTGATTAATGGTGCTACAGAATTACTTATAAACATTAAAAAGAACCTGATCCTGGCGATGGGAGGGCTTGTTTTTTTTTCTTAAGTCATCGCCCTTCTCTTTGACTTTTTAAGTGAAAAAACGCTGTCTTTCCTAACACAACACCCCTTAATTTCTCAGAAGTTTTACATTATATTAATTCCAGCTGCAAAACCAAAACCTTTAACAAATATTTATCAAAGTTCCTTATCAAAACACACATATTAACTATGAGATAAGAGTCATTTGAGCAGTGAAGAACACTAAAATTAACCCCACATTTCAATATATATGGGAGTGGCAGTTACCTAAACATGTATCTTATATTGTCCAATAATTTAGACCTTTCTATCTGGCTCCTTCTAGCCTATTCCTTCCTACATTCAAGGGAAAAAGAACATCTACATCTCAGGTTAACATGAAATAGGCCTACATTTTCCATATACTCAAAGTCATAAGTTGAAAGCAAGAGATCAAAGACTGACTGCCAGCACAGTAATTACTCAGTTAAGTCACAGGACAGCACGGGTTTTAGCTACAATGCAACATTCCCCCCTTCTTTAAGTACCTAACATAGTATTAAAAAATATGCAATATCGCAAGTTACTTTTCCAATGGAAAACACCTTTCTTGTCCTAGAGAACTGAAATAATGCTATTCTCCTTCTCTGCTCCTTCAGAAAGATATATCCCTAAAGAAACCATTACTAGAACTACTTGAACAAGTTCTGTAGCTAGAGAAACGGCAATTGTAACAGCAGGCATAAAAGCGTTCCCCCAGGTTTTAGTCTCCTCCTGTCTCACCACAACCATGCCCAATCTTGCTCGGCAGACAACAGCTATCAAGGTGACCATCTGGGACGCAGAATACAAACTAGAGATTTAATTCCACCCCGCCTTTCCAAGTGTCACTGTAATCTAAATACCTTCATTTTAAATACACACACGAGAAAGGCAAGTGTTGTATGTACAGCTACACAGACTGTTATTCTGGCTGGATACTACTATGCTTTCTGCATTAAAACACAAAACTGAAATGAAACAAAAGAAGAAAGATCCACCACCAGACTCTACAAACACTTCACAGCTAGTGTCCGTAACCCAAGATAACCATCTATTAGCATACTTGAAAAGTCTGTTCTTTCCCCTGAAGAACCACCGTGAATGACCGCAGGATCCCTGATCCAGCCACAACTCACGGCAGTCTCCACTCTTCAACCGACAAAGCCCGGTCCAGAAATCCTGCTAGTATTTCTCACAAGCAGTTTCAGACGTCTAACTGGAAGAATCTGTGAAAAACATTTTTTTTAGCTGTGGAACAGTTTACTTTGTGTGTCTGGAGCACCACCTTCATGAGAAAAGTTCCAAGTACTTGGAACAACAGCTATACATTGCTGTTACAGAGCAGTAATACAGATGCTCTGCCACATCAAGTTCAGTCCTGCAACAACAGCATGCTCAAGAGCTACTCAACACTCAGGTATTTAAAATCCAAACATAATTAGTAGACCATTGTGAAGCAGGTATCCCCATGTCAAGCTTTTCAAAACCTGGCAGCAGTTTTCTGATGAAAGAGAAGAGTCTATCTCAAGACAAATCAAGTACACTTTAATTTGCTCAAATCTTATTTCGGATATTTCACAGTTCGTTTGCCATGAAAGGTGATACAGCCCAAAACAGTTTTGTATCTCACTTATGCCCCACTGCTGCTTTGTAGTTGTGGGACTATGCTATCATTAAAGTGTCCATTAAAAAAAAAAGAAAAAAAAAGTCAATAAAAAGTCTGTACAACAAAGGAGCTAGCCTCATTCAATCTACCACATATGGAAATAAGCCATCAAAATACTCGAAACCCTAAAGTGTTCAGTGAATGCATTTGCCAATGACAGCTGGAAAAGGTATTTACTGACTTCTGTAAGAAGCAGGAGCTTCCAACCTAG
This sequence comes from Ardeotis arabs, assembly GCA_011801015.1. Taxonomy (NCBI): domain Eukaryota; kingdom Metazoa; phylum Chordata; class Aves; order Otidiformes; family Otididae; genus Ardeotis; species Ardeotis arabs. The sequence goes on from JAAGAY010015774.1 coordinate 18,114, forward strand.
TCCTAATGCTGTAAATGAGAACAGTTTCTAACAAACTGGGGTCCGTGAACTGCTGGCAGATCGCAAAGAGAGAAGCTGTCTGCAGCTGGTCCTCAGAACCACAGTGAGCAGCCCAACGCACTGTACTAGCAGCTATCCTACTAGGTCACATGGTCTAATGCTACATTTTCACGTTAGGATGAATGAATGAGAGATGCGTTCAAAAGTCAAGCATGCATAGCTCCCATGAAGAAATAAAATTTGAAATAAAAATTGAAGACAAGGTGGCAGTTCATATCTTCTTGCTTTTTATTTTGCTCCTCACAAAATATCTTTATAAATGTTGCAAAAAAATTGGAAAATATATGAAAGATCCCGGGGCCAACTAAAACATTTGCTTTAAAATTGTGTTAATCACATTTTCCAGTCACAGCACCAAAAAATAATTCCTACACTAGAAGTTCCTCAATGCATATCTTCATTTACTAACATTTCTTCTCATGCCCAGGTTTTATACTAAAATTACTGCTGGAGCAGGGGAAAAGAATCCCCATTTTAACATATCAGTTGTGATACCCCAAAATAAATTGGATTCTTAAGCAGTATTAAGCTCTACATTCATTCGTCAAACTCAGATTACCATTTTCTACTCAGCCCACTTAAAGTGGCACTTCTCCATGACTTACAAGAACAATCTACAAACACAACCCAATGAAAAGCCCTCATTCAAGGTCTAGGTTCTCCCAACCTGTTCCATTGCTGTTCTGAGCATGTCCAGTATGAAACAGTATCAGGAGACACAGACCATGGCACCTTGCCTGCTTCACAGATTGTCTATGTACAACATCTCTGCTTTTCTCAGACACCTTGCTGAGGAAAGTTTGTGGGGAGGCAAAAGACAACCTGTTACAGCCGGATGGGAGAGCGGTCACACAAGTAGCACCTTCCAGACTCTGGGGAGGGAGACGAGGGGCAGATGAAGCAGCTCAGTGGGGCTCAGCAGCAGAGGCCAGGCCACTAATATAGCCACAGTAGGTTTGTACTTGCTCTTACTAGTATCATGATGATTTAGGGTTACTTGCATTTTTTTTTTAATTACAAGATCATGGCCGTATTGTTTCTCACTGTCCAGCACAGATGAAGGCCATGCTGGCACGAAAATCTCAGGCAGGATCAGTCAGAAGCTACCTAGCAAAGAACATTAAGCCTTTAATGATGACTAGCTTCAGCAACTAAGGCTGCTTTACTTTTGAATTGGTGGTTTCGATCAGACTCACCCTGTTGATAAAGCTTTAGAGCTGTATGCCTACCCTATGCTTGTGGTTCTCCAACTGCAGTCCACCGGACCTCTAGTAACCTGCAAAAGCTGTTGGATGTGGTTTATTGTGACTCCGTAAAATTATAAGCTCCCTTCCTTTCTATCCAAAAGATCAAGGTCCATGAGAAATTTTGAGGTTTGACACCAGCCAAAACAAATGTGGAAGGGTTTTTTGAGTAGTTGCATATGACACAAACTCCATGGAGAGGAGAGGAGAAAAAAAAAAAAATTGTATGTATAGACCTATGACTGCCACTTCATTTCATCTTATGACAGAGGTGTTTTGCAATGCTATTTCAAAAGCAGGAGTATCCAGCTAAGAGAAATGCAACAACCCCAGTTCTGCAGAGGCTCGCTGACTCCTATTTACCTTTGTTCTTAATTGCGTTGATTGAGAGCAAGATGAGAAAATACACATTGACTGCTGGAGAAAAGGTATCAAGGATCTCTGCTGGTCAATAATGAAACTCTCCATATTAGCATTTCGACTCCAGCTCTCCAGAAGCAGAGATCTACTGAGAAAACTGACTGTAAACTGTTGTGGGTTTTTTTCCAAATTCCACCAAAGTCAGGATATTTGCAGCTATATGAGAAATAATTAGTAAGATGCATTACTAAGACACAGATAGTTTGTTCGAACCTTCTAACTTACGTGTCTACAAGCATTTTTTAGTTATCAACAAAGGTGGGTAGAGTTAGGACCAGAGCCTTTCACTAAATAGAAAAATAGTCTTGTCTGTTTTGACTACCTGAAGAAATTTCAAAATTACTACAAGAGGAATAAGGAAGAATAAAGAAAAATGAAGGCAGAACACAGGCACAAATTTGGAGAGTATCTGCCTGACTCAACATACAGATGGCTAGTTTTAATTATATATAAAACTGTATTGCTGGATATACAGGGTAATCTATTCATTATATAAACATGCTTAAAGCAGACCTTTATGACCCAAATTGAAATAATCAATGTATAGTTCAAAAGACTGGAATGAGATTACAATAGAACATTTAGTAATCTCACTTTTTCCAATTCTGTAATCTCTGTTTCATTACGCACTCCAGAGTATCGGGATGAGTTACACTTACTGTCACTATCACAGCATTATACTTCAGGCGTAAGCATGCAGCCCAACAAAGTGCTTGCAGGCTAAAGAATTTAAGCTTTTTTTTTTTTAATTGATTTTATTTTCATGACACTGGAATATGCCACCTAACATGAGGATTACTTACAGAAAGCATTCAGAGAGATACTGCACGCAAGTGTTCCACTGAACGGCACCTTGAACTACACTTGCACCACAAAACATGAAAGACCATGTAGCTCTCCCCATTCCTCCACCAATTCATTCAGGTGAAAGCAAGCTAGCAGCTCTGAAGAGCCACGCACAAAAGTCCAAGCCAGGTCCCTTGCTTCCACTTTAACACAAAATACATCTTCCCTCCCACAGCCAGTTTCGACTTGAAAACGAAACACTGATGAGCTGCACTTCCATTAACTGCTGCCTTGTTGATCCTGGAGCATTTAACACATTTAAAAGCCAGAACAAAGTTCAAACCAGGATGATAACCCCGGCACATGTGACTACTGAGTATTTGAGCTGGGGAAAGGCCTACACACAGAAAGAAAACCTCTCCGCCCTGGTTAACTATTTCCAAAAGCAGATCACGGAAAACACAATAATGCATTTAGTGCAGACAAAAAAAAGCAGTTTGAAATACAGAATTCACTCCTCAAAGGGTATAACTAGCAGAAATACATGCAGAAAAGTTGTTATTCGGATAGCCCCCCAAACCAATAATTTATAAGGTATCTCTCAAAGTCTTTGTACCCATTACTCCCATCCCCACTAGTAACATTAGGAAATGATTGATGTATGCAAATAGATTAAAAAACCACAATTTTTTCTTCTTTTAAAACACTGACAGAACTGACACACTATTTTGTGACATAAAGCATGTACACATAAACCAACAGGATTTATTTTCCAAGAAAGACTGTGTATTAGAAACAGCGAGCTGGTAATTTAAGCAAAACAGCACATTCAGTGGATGTACCCGAAATCTCTGATCAATGTGCAGCACTGCCTCTGTTTCTGCTACTTCCCCCATGTGCAAACATAACTCCACAACCAAACACGGGACCAAGATGTGAACAGCCATCCCAGGGCTTGTGCAAATCCTTCACCCATGGAAAAAGGACCATCGAGGAGGCGCAGTGCACGTGGAGAAAGCGACCCTCCACGCATATTCTTTTAAAAACTGCAAGAGCAAACTGATGCGGCAGTATTGCAAGGAAAACTGGATTCAAACATGGAGTCTAACCTGCTGTTGGTTAAAGATAAGTCGTGAACCCATAGCAAGACATACATAAAGGATGACTCTGATGACATCATTTATAGCAGCTCATTAGCTGGCCAATGCTGCACATGCCGATGTCCTGTGCACCACACCACATGGCTGGGAGTCCCTTGGCTGGCCGCAGCCTTGCCACAGCACTGGGCCATACCTTCTGCCCACGTCAAAAAGGTACCTGCATGCTGCACACCACGAGGGTCTCTCAGCATAATCCCAGCTGCAGACTACCTGCCTAGTTTCCATACGTGGGTCACAGTTTGAGCATCCCGCACTCAGAACAGCCGTGGTTAAGCAGGAATTTTGAAGGAGCAGGGAGCCATGTTTTCATGCTAGCGAGATCGCCTGAGAAAATTAAAAAAAAAAAAAAATGAAACCAGTACTCAAGTACCTTGGCATAAATCATGTTTAAAAGTAGAAATAAATATATTAAATTAGGAAAGTTGGCTTTGTGCAAAAAAAAAAAAAAAAAGTGAAAGGACAGGATTCAAGAGACTTTGTTTTACATTCCAGCCCATGTATAGACTTTGACAAAGTCACTGAATCACAGTGTGCCCCAGCTATTAAATGGGAAGGTGCCTCAGGATCTAGGGTATCAGCAGGCTAACCTCTACTACTGAACAACATACTCAGCTATTCAGTTCAGTAAGCCTTACTCTCATCACTTCTGCTACCAGTACATTAGTAATGAAACAGCGTACGGCTATTTCACTAGAGTATACCTATGAATCTTAAATTTCTGGTTTTTAAAACACTGGGTAGAACTTACACTGTTTATATGTTAAACAGAGCATTAGTTATTCATCAGGAAAAAAAGATACAAAAAGTCACAATTAAAACCTTTGAAAAATATATCTATATTATAAAAAATTGCACTTTCAGGATTGAGGGATTTATCTTTTCAGGCAAGTTAGTCTACAGGCACCAGCATAATTGCAACGTGACCTGGAGGCAGAACTATGAAAAATATTTCATCAGATCTTCCATGATAAGAAATAGATAGCCACTATAAATCTTAACCTTGATGACTCAATATAGCAAAAGCAGTAGCTTCAACTACATATAAAAAAAAAAAAATAAAATATGAGTATCTCTGTCATTACTCTTCATTCATTGTAAATGTCAAACGAACCAAACTTATAACATAACCTCATATTAAGGAAAGTGTCTTCATGTATAATTGTTTCATTTCCTGGCTGTATTTTGTAATAATGTTTTTCAAGAATTTTCTGTAAAAGTTCTTTATAATACTACAGCAGAACAAAAATGGATGATGCTGCAACTCTACATTCACTTCTACATGATGTTAGACAAATGCACTAAGCTGTGATTTATAGTGAAGGTCTACTGTGTGGTAATTGCCAACAATTTGGGGGTTCATTATCCAGATCATCAGATTCGTATCTGACCTAGATCATAAGCAGCTAAGCAGATGTTTAATCCTCCAGCTGCCACATTCTTCATCATGCTGTGAAGGCAAGCTGATCAAGTCACATTCACATTCTGCAAGTCTGTGAGATTAGTAAGTCAAAATTTATTAAAAACTTGTAGAAGTTACTAATTAAGGGGTTGATACTTGTATAAATAATATTCTAACACTTTTATAGCACTAAGTCTCTCATGAATCATTTCTTCATTTCTGTACCTATTATTTACATACTAGTAAGAAATGCCCTTTTTCTGACAAATGTGGTTTATACTTGGTTTAAAAAAAAAAAAATCTAACAACATCACAGAAATCAGAGAGAAACTAAAAGACTACAAAGGAAAAAAAAAAAAAACCAAAAGAGCTAGCAATACAAGGGGGGAGAATAAAATCACAAAACCAATTCTTGTGATGCAACTTAAATAATATGCTGTGATACAGCCAAACAGACAAAATAAGAATAAGACGCAAACATTTGTTCCAGTTTATCTTCTATTTATTTGAAACAGCAATGGAGTTGATGACTCAGTAAACCAGATTTAATACTTCTTCAGTGAAGCTTGACTAACCTCCTGTCAGCTGCACCAAAGGAACCTCTGGTTGCTCACAGCGCAGCACTGCATTGAAGCAATCTAGCAGCCAAATTTGTATAATAAAGAATAGAGTTTGAGAGTGCCAGGTTATCAGCTGGAAGTTGCTTTAGACAGCTGCAAACCTAGCTTTTCTTTGGCATTCTTTGTGCTTTTGAAGGGGTTTCAGTCACAGACATTCAAGTTCTCTTTGTGTCCAAGGCTTGAAAGAGTTCAGGAAAACGGGAAATACCAAAGGAAAAAAGGAAACTACATATAACGCAAGTCACAAGCTCACCACATTTTTTTCTTATTTTTGTTTTCTATATTTGAAGTCTCATTTGACTGCAGGAATTTCATAATCCATTCTGAGACTCCAAGCAAAACATTAATAGGCAAAGTTGTTTTGCTCAACTTGTGCGACTCATGCTACCTGCAGGAATTTGTAATTCAGAAAAATTCCAAAAACTGTTCCAAAGCCTTCTTTCCTTGAATTGTAAACTTTTCTTTTGAGATGGAAGAGAAAAGAACACACAGTCAATGAAATTAAAAAGCAGAGGAAAGACTCATTAAGACAATCGAGCAAACAGCCTGGAGCACCTCTCCTATGAGGACAGGCTGAGAGAGTTGGGGCTGTTCAGCCTGGAGAAGAGAAGGCTCTGGGGAGACCTTATAGCAGCCTTCCAGTACCTAAAAGATCAACCTAAAAGAACAACCCAAGGACATGTAGGGACAGGACAAGACTTTAAACTGGAAGATGGTAGATGTAGATTAGATATAAGGAAGAAATTCTTCACTGTGAGGGTGATGAGGCAATGGAATAGGTTGCCCAGAGAAGCTGTGGATGCCCTATCCCTGGAAGTGTTCAAGGCCAGGCTGGATGGGGCTTAGAGCAACCTCGTCTAGTGGAAGGTGTCCCTGCCCAGGGCCAGGGGCTTGGAACTTGATGATCTTTAAGGTCTCTTCCAACCCAAACCATTCTATGAAAAGGCCACAATTGGTTGAAAGCAAGCACAACTGTTTCTGACTATATCCATTTAGCCTTTTTGCCACAGTACTGCACAAAGACCTTTCCTCTGATAGTCAGAAATTAAAATTAAGAAAGTCTTAAAGCCAGAAAGCGGCAAAACACATCCATGCAAAGCCCTTTTAAAGGAAAGGAGAAAAGACTCTTTACTGCAGATTGCATTATGTACTTATCTTCCCAGCATCTCTCTTAGGAATTTGTTTACAATATGAATAATTTCCATCTGAATTGCCTTAAAGGAGCTCTCTTTCATTTATTAGCAAGGTAAACGTACCTTCATTTCTTACTATAAATGTGAAAACTTTATGTACAGAACACAGGAAGGCAATAAGTGAACAGAAAATAATTCCTTATGCTTTTTCTTAAACTTAAATGCCAGTATTTGCACATTGTATATTTCTTCTGCAGAAACAATGCCAGTAGAAATCTCAAGTTGCCAGAGGATTCTTTTCTCCAATGTGACAGTTAAATGATCTTGGTTGTGTTATCTGCAGTTTCAGCTATCAAGCACAGGGACATTTCTGCACATTTATGCTTTAGTTGCTTTCTTTTTCTAAATTGCTTCCCTTGCCATTAAAGGCAGCAACAGCAGCACCTAATATACTGCACAAAAGTGTTACTTAATCCAACATTACAATCCATTAAAAAAAAAAGAAAAAAAAACCCCCCAAAAAAACCCAAAAAAACCCCAAACCAAAACAAAACAAAAAAAAAACCACAAAAAACCAGAAACACTGGAGGTCAATAGCAAATAAAAAAGATATATGGCTAAATATTTCTGTGCCTGAATTCCCTCAGCACTAGGAAGGATTGGCAATATAGGCGCTTTCTGTGACTGTCAGATACTCAAAATCAGCCTGTTTTCAGTATTTGACAATGTGTCTGTACATCTACCAGTATCATCTTATCAAACCAGGAACACTCTTATACTGTAATTAAATATATAAATAATTGTTTGGCATAAAAGAACTATAATCTTTTATTTCAGCACAGAATGGACAAAGTATCTACAAAACTTTTCTAGATGTCCTTTATGCAACGCTCCCTTCCCAAAAACAACACAAGCAACTCAACACAAACACATTCACTGCTGACAAGCCATGATTTGGCCACATGACTGTCCTGCCTGTATTTCAGGTATTAGCTATGTCAGACCTAATTATCAGAGAGAACTTGACAAGGTCTTTCACATGATTCAAAAAAGGTGCGCTTGCCAAAGCCCCAGTGGAGGCCATGGTGTATAGCAAACCCCACCCAGCTCAGCTGAGGCTTGTAGTTTTGCTGACAGTTTTCCTCCATAAATTACTCTACATAAATAATCACTGGCTAGCAAACCCTTAACAGTACTGTCAGGAAGTCAGTGACCCACGATGTGTAAGAAATAGTGCCCGTCATGTTTACAATAAAACGTATGATGTTGCCTTTCCACATGGAGTACTGTGTCCAGTTCTGGAGCCCCCAACATAAGAAGGACATGGACCAGCTGGAGAAGGTCCAGAGGAGGGCCACAAAGATGATAAGAGGGATGGAGCACCTC
>JAAGAY010015775.1:0-11233 GCA_011801015.1 Ardeotis arabs
AAAAAAAAAAAAAAAAAAAAAAGACAAGACAGACCTACCAGGAGATTCAAATTACAATTGCACTCAGCATACGAAATTTATTTTAAGGAAATAGGTTTCAGATGCAGATTTATTTATAGAAGAATATGGACATATCTTTCACATGACCATATTTATGTATGAGCTCCACTGAATCCTGCTGAAATGACCTGGACAAACTCATTGTTAAAAATCATATACAGTAGAATGTAGGGCTTACCCTTTTCTTGCTTTTAAAAGTGTTTCCTTCTCTAAGCTTTGAACTTAGTACCATTATACCAAATGTAACCAGTAAAAAGGAAATCAATCCAAACATTCAAATTACTGACATTTACCCTAGAAGGAAAATAATCAGTATTGTAAACTTGGGTCATGAGCTTATTTTTCTTCTAAGTTACAAAGCTCTGGGTATCTTGTGATCACAGTTACACAATAACTCTAGTACACAAGAAACAAAGCCTTGTTATATTATGAAAACATCAACACATACCAAACAACTGAATTAGACTTCATAGGTATAATAATTAATATGTGCAAAAAGGAGAACAAAAGATCAAAACAACATAATTAGATGTCAGACTTTAGAAGCATATCCTCACCTATGATACACAGACTTAAAAGCATGTAAGCAAGACTCACAGCAGGAACCATTCTTTGGTTTTATTAATTACTGGAATAGTTAAATAGCATTTACCGAAGAAAATATAGGATCATTTAATGGAAATGCAGAAACTCATAGCAACCTCCAAGGTGCAAAATAAGGAGTGATTTGATCTCGAATCAATTATAGCTGTTAAAAACATTCTTGGAAAACTTCCAAGATTAATTCCAAAATGCCAAATTTTTAAGGAAAAAATTTGCATTTTGAGTAAGCATAAATGACTACATTATAAAATTCTCAAAAAGTAAAAAATATAATTTCAGATTGATTTTAAATTGGGAAAATATCTCAGATGTGAGCTGTGCAAATTAGAGCACTGTGGCAAGTTCTAATTCACACAGTCACCTCCTTACACAGCAGAAAATGCAAGGTTGCTTTGCCTTGGCAGACTTTTGAGATAATATTCTCTAAATGTTTTCATTTGGAACTATTTTAAAATTATCAGGTAAAATTATATATTTCTTTAAAATATCAGCAGAGTTGTGTAGAGCTGTGAATTAATTGCTTACATCTGTGAAAGACAATGGAGCCATTTTAGGCCAGCCAGGTACAGATGGACATAACCTAGACTTCTGCTGACTTCCTGTCAATGGACTTCCACAAGCCAAACCTTGGCTTCTTTGGTGAGGACACATACAGATACAGAGACATCAAACATATCTATTGTACTAAACCCAAGATCAGCTGGAATTCCAATTCGCAAAACAAATGGCACCTTTCCAGTCTCTTAATGAGTAATTATATACACTTAGCACTTAGAAAATTCTTCATGGCAAGACCAAAAAAAAAGATAATCTTACCTTATATAAATATAATTCTCATTAAAAAAACAATCCTACTTTAAATTCAGGTAGAGTTCAGAAATAGAACTGTAAGAGATCTAGCTCCAAATTTAGTGCTATCAGAAATGTCCTTTCATTGTATAAGAGGATATGAATGAAATTAGAGACAACTAACCTCAGGACACACCGTTAATTAAGAACTGAACCAGAACAAAGCTCATGGTTTTCAAATCGGAAGCTAGTACGTTGCCAGCTGGAACGTAAGGCTGAAAATACACATTTGTTGACTGTGTTTCTCCATGTTTTTCTGCTCTAGAGAAACCCAGAACTGTAAATGACACAGGGCAATAAACTGCAATTAGTGCACAGTTAAAGAAAAGGCTTTTTTTTTTTTTTTCCTCCCTTTTTTCCCTCCAAAGAGATACAAGACCTGCTTCCTCCCATGAAGGGAAAGGGGAAAATGAGGAAGGAATGCCACTTATGTGGGCAAGAATAGTCAGTAAAGCTTTATTTTCCCCAGAGTATTTCTTTCTTATGCAAACAAACTTGCACATAAATGCTGTTTGCTTCTGCATGGGTCCACCAAAAGGTTTTTAATTTCTTAACCAAATTTCACAGAAGGACAGAGTTGTTAAAGATCATTAACTGCACTCAAATTTTATGAAAACAGCCAGCCCAAATAGTAAAGGAGCATCTATAAAAGTTACAGCACGGCCACAAATGACACCAGATGGAAGAAAGCTCATCAGCGAGCAACACTTCAACTTAATCTTGTACTTTCGTAAATGTGACTGTCAAACAACTAGAATACACAAATCCATAGAAAACTACAGTTAATTTGTGTGGGAGCTTATGGAACGATTTGTCATTTCGCTGTAAGAACAGACTGACTAGCACACTTTTAGCTATCTAGGAAAAAACACGGCGGTCATTGTGGTTTATGCCTGTACCAGAGCACCAAGAGCTCATGGCTCTCACCACAGAGCTGTCCTGGCAGGCTGGGAATTCATAATGCTAGTGGATTAGCTGCCTCTTGAAAATGGTTTGCAACCTTCTCTGACATTATTATTATAAAAACAGTCTGATATGCTTTCCATGAGCAGAGAATCTAATGACCATAAAATAACTGCTTACTGTTACATTAATCTCTTTCAATATAAAATATTTCTATTATTTAGTAACTAGGGAACTGTTTTTCAAGTTTCCTTTACAAACAAAGTGAAGAATCAGCTTTGGAAAAACTTAAGAGACAACTTAGTGATTGATGTTCATTTACGTATAGACTTGGGCAAAGACATTAGGTGTGGCTTGGATTAATTTGAAACAGATGTATAACTCATTATTCAAGAAAAACTTTACCTCATAAATTTAATTAAGTTATAAGATTCAGAGAAATCTGTCAATAAAGCCCAAACATTCTGGGCCTGAAGTACTACAGCACTGTTGCACATATGCTAGCAGACTGCATGCTCATAAAATGAGATGTTTCCAATATATTATGTAACATTAATGAAGGAATGACTTCCCAAATCCCTGAAAAAGGTCCATCACTGTGCCAGGAAAGAAAAAGAGATCAAGGAAATCTGTAAGTGCTAAATACACTCCTCTCTGAAATGAGATGTTAATTTTGCATTTATACATTTTTATCTTATTCCTCCTAAACTAGTAAACTACTAAAGACAAAAATGAAGCTGCATTATAGTATCATGAAAAAAAACCACCATTGTTTCTGCAATTTGGTTTCACTATCATTGGTGAGATACTATTGGCAAAAAAATCTGCAAAGTGATTAGATTTTATCAGTTTTTATAATCAACAAATAGGATTTTGAGAACAATACTAGAACTTGAAGCAGTAACAACTGTCTGTTGTGCAGTCTGGAAAGAATATAAACTTGAATGAACAAATAAATTGAATTTATTTTAATTTGACATCTCAGATATTAATTATCTGTTCCAAAACACACTTCATAGAGAGGTCTAACAAGCAAAAACTGCTGATATTCATCCCATTATTTAAGTTAAACATCTTTAATTCTGTTAGGTCAAGTCACTTGCATTTCTGCATTTACTAACTGTTAGCTAATCCAAAATGCCAGCAAGGATTTACCAATCCTAAAACTGAATTCCTCTGTCTAGCTCTAAACCATTCAGTTATCTGTTACAGAATAAATTAGGAATAATAGGATTCTTGTTTCTCTAGACTATAACTATTCAGTAATTTAGAGATAAAACCAATTAGTATTAGATCCCTTTTTACATCTCATTTTAATTTGTATTATATTGAATATTCTTATTCTTCATTGGATAGCTTTACTAGCAGGATTCTAATATTAGCATGTCTTTTGTACCTTTTAACAGTCTGAAGTGATTCCAGTAAGGGTAATAATAAGGCTTCTTAGACATCTTTTCCATTTGCTAGTCAGCTAACACTGTAAGACTAATGTTATTAATAATTCTCAAACCAAGAGTTAAGGATTAAATAAGGGAGACAAAAGACTGCTAGGTTTAAAACACCATTTAGCTTTGGCAGAGGCATGCAAATAAAAAACTGGAACAACACCTGGGAGAAAACTGTTTAAACATGCTTGAATTTCTCTTTAGTTCTGTTTAACCCTCAGGTTTTTTTCCTGATAAACATTTACCCTAATGCCTGCTGTGCAAAGAACAATAAGAAAATCACCAAAGCTCCCCAAACCATATCAGGGATTCTTCCTGAGTCATTATCTTGCAGCTGCCATAAGCAGCATGAAAAGTATGATTTCTGCCACTCCCAACGGGGTTCCAGTGCAAAGTATTCAGCATGACGTCTCACAGGGAGAAATCAAAATCTAGAAGCTACATCACTAGCTATCTAAATTCAGTGCTAGAAGAAAAATATTCCTAGTACAACTAATGCACATAATACCATTTCTTGTTCTTGAGTAAAATTGTAGCTATATAGTCTCTTCTTTCATCACTTGGTTGATGAGCCCATTGACTTCTCTACTAACAACCAAATCCTAATATAATCTGATAAAAGGTTGTCTAGGTGGGAAATCCTATTCAAGAATTAAAATGCAGTGTAGAATATGTGCTAAACCATTATAGCTTTACATAGTACAATAAAATACATCAGTGTCATGGTTTAGCTCCACTCAGCAGCTAAAATACCACAGTCACTCACTCCCCCACTCACTGTCCCCCCTAGTGGGATGGGGAGGAGAATAAGGAAAGAAAAGAAGGCAAAACTCCTGGGTTGGGATAAGAACAGTTTACCAGAACAGCAGAGGCTGAGAAAACAAGATGGAAAACAAAAACAATAACAGAAAATACTGAAGCACATAATTTACAATACCGTAGCTCACAGTGGATCCTGATGCCCATGTCCCTCCCAGGTAGCAAAAGCGGCCCCTTAGCACCAGCCCCACTTTATCCACTGAGCATGGTGTCACATGGTGTGGAACAGCCCTTGGGCTCTTTTGGGTAAACGATTCCAGCTGTTGGCTAATTATTAACCTATCCCAGCTGTGTCCCCAGCCACAGGGGCCACCAGCTCCAGCTCCTCTCCCAGCCCAGGTGAAAATGAATTTTGTCCTAGCCCTAACCAGGACAATGAGCCTTTTTAATACATTAAAAGTTTTCCTTCCTTGACAAAAACTTTAATCTTAGGGATGTCAGGACAGTTTTTGTTGGCTTTTACAGCCATAAAAACAATTATTATGAGTTAGGAGACTGCCTTAGGAATACTTGGTGATTAAGTTTACATTTTTTTAATATATTCTTGGTATTTTTAGCCTGAAAGAATTTTAGATATAACATTAGTTAAAATATAGCTATATATTATTTGAACAGAAACCAGTTTTTTTTTGTGTGTGTGTGTGTATACGTGTGTATTTATATATATATATACATATAAAGACAGTCAACATGGCTGACAGAATGATTCATTAAATCCCAATTTCCAGAGAAAAATACTGTCATGTTCTACAACTACATAAATATATACATAGTATTCTTAGAGAATACAGGATAGCTACTCTTCAGCCAATGTAACGGAGGAACAACAGAGGGTAAGTTTGTAAGTACTAGCTTATAGCAATACCACATGCACCTGTGGTTGTTATGTGCATTTGCTTTGGGCTCAGAATATAAAGCTCCCACCAGTTATCAGATGACAAAACCTGCAACAACATTTGCAATTAGCAAATGTGGTATAGATCAATTCAGCATTTGCTGAAGGTAAAGGAAGAGATGTAAACAGTCATATATATACTTGAAAACTAAAGACTAAGTAAACACAAATCAGAGTTCTTCTGTGGAACTAGATTATATCTGTGACATTTTATCCAATTGTTTCTGTCTCCCCTGTTATTCTTTGCTGGAGATCTGAAGGTATAAAACTTCAAAAGTCTTATGGGGACAAAGCTCAGGAGGTGAGAGGGAGAAAATAGCCTGGATAAAAGGTCACAAGTTGTGAAAAAGGGCATAAAGTAGAATCCAAACACAAGTACCAAGTATGATAGATTCCTACGCATATTTCCATTGAAATTACCACTGAAAAAAGTTTTGAAAGTAAGTGCACACACGCATGCATAGAAACAGACAAGCCAATATATTACTGTGAGAGTAAACATCAATGCCACAGACAGTGGATCATCACTGATAACAAAACATTGAACACATACATACATAGTAGTTGCCAAAGTCCTTGTAATTCTTTTATTTGCAACTTGTTGAGGTTCAAATTAATTTCAATTTTTTGTTTAGTAGGAATCCAATGGCTATTTTAGCCTCTTTTAAAAAACTTTGATTTAAATAACATTAACCAATATAGAATGCTGTGGTATATTTTATAACACCAGTATTTCAATTAAATTAATAAAACATACATACATACATTTGAAAATATGCAACTATATGTATAAAATTCTATTCTTGTCATCATTAAAGTGTATCTGCTACAATTAATTATGTTCAGAAAAGGCAAATAGTGTCTACATGCATTTTTTTCCTCAAAATGAAATCCAGGAATTGCATATGATAGTCTCTTCAGGCAGAATAATTTCCAAATTGATCTATATATATACTTAAAGAATATCCTTTGTTATGTAAAATGATAGCTTTTATACTTTTGCACTAATATCTCAGTATATATATATAAGCAGCACTGTGAACACACACTAGAAAATTTAATTAAACTATTAAACCTGTAACCTGTCAAACTTGAGCTAAAATTTGTCAAATGTTGGGGAAGCCATTCCACAAATATAAGAGCTCTTATACCATCATGAAGAAAATAAAACTGAAAAGAGTTACTGAGCACAGTTTCATAGCCACATGAAATAATATTTTTCTAAGTCTAACACATAATCAGAAACTAGCCCATAAAAATCACACATACTTCTTAAGAGAAATAAATACCCATGACCCTAAGAGAGGACAAATAATTTCATTTCATTAGTTACACTGTGTAAGGCCTTCATCAAGCAAGATTTATGCACATGTTTATGCACACAAAATCTCATGGATAAATCTCACACATGTAGTTTAAGATAGATTAGCTGTTACAGGATCAGATCCTAAATAACTGCTTGCTCAGATGATTGGGAAGCTGTTCCTGAGATTCATACTCAGCCATCTTCAGTGTTGGCTAAGATTTAATTGAATAGTCCAACTGAGTGCATTTGAATTGATTACTTGTGGAGTAAATGCTACACAACATAAGAAAAATGGTAGCATTGCACCATTAGAGATGACAATTTTTGGTTGATTAACCTGAAGGTCGAAACATGCTGCAACACTCATGAGAAGCCTGAAAAAACCTCATTGGAAAGAATCAAAGAATGTTTCTTTAATCAAAAAATATATTAAAATCTTTAGTCATTATTGTCATAAAGGTATTTTCATACATTGTTTAGGAGAATTAACCAAGCCAATATTCAAGGTATCATAATGTCTTAAAAACCTATAAACACAGAACAGGAAATTACTTAAGTGTGTAAAGTTGGCATAGAGAACAAAATGGATCTTATTTACTGAACTTTGTTCCTGCTTAGTTTCAGTCTTGCAGAGGCCAAGACCTTGCTCAGTTCACAAACGAATTCTCTAGAATCCTAACAACAATCCTGAAATCACCATTTGCTTTTAAAAATGTGTCTATCCTGCCTTGCCATTACCAGCTCATGAATAATAAGGAGCATCAAATAAAAGTTATTAAGGACAAAATAAGAAAGCTGGTGCATTTTAATGCAGGCAATATTAATTACGTCCTGTGAATATACACTACAGCTCAACGGTCAGTGCAGAAAAAAAAAATAATTACTAGTGGCAACTTATTCTGATTTTGTGAGCCACTGTTCAATCAAATTGTATTTACACTCTTAGAGTCCATCTAAACATTCACATGAATTGTTTTAGTTCACAGAGCTGTGTAGGAATTTTATACTTGATAATGTGTAGATTTGACAACACCGCATAAGGCTCCCTGCCACAAAATGGTTGCCAAAAGAAAATGGCTGCCCCATGTATGCAGTGTGGAGGGACTTCTGAGTCCTTATGCCACGTGACCAGAAAAGGGGCAGGGCTTCTGGGACAGGCAGCTCATGTGACTGCCTACAGGGGATGGGGCACTTCTCACATCTCAATGTGAAGACGAGGGTCCTTACACTGCTCCTATATATTATTTGCTTCATCATATTTACTTTATACTTTTCTGTTTAAAACAGGTGCAATCAAAGAGAAAGTGCATCACGTAACACATCAGTGATCAGCCACACACCACATGCAGTGCAGAGCGTATATAACCGATAGCCTGTTTTCAAAATACCTAGTGAAAACAAATACATGAAACCAAGTCAAACCCCATTTGCTGGAATTCCTCACAGAAAACACAACCAGTCTTCCGGCATACATGGTATGACAATGAAGGATGTTTAATTAGCTCTGCAATGTCTTGATGACTCATAGAGGATTATACTGTACTCTGTTGAGGAGAGTGATAGGATTCAGGCCATACAGTGACAAATCAGTCTGGTTCACCTCCCTTTAATAGAAGGTGTGCACAATTTAACAGGATTATAACCACTTAGGATTTGCCTTGAGTGGATAAAAAGGTGCTGGCCAACACTGCCAAAGTGTCTCCAGTCTAATCTAATGTAATTTCCACATCCTCAGTGTTTGGAAATGGTGTTTTCAAACCTGAATTAACCTAGTTTTAATTCATTAAAGTATTTCGTATGAAATACATGAGTATTTCTAAGCAGCAGGAAGAAGATGGATGCTCCGGTCAATTCAGGAGACCAGTTTCCATTTAAGTGATCTGGGACTAACAAGCCTTCATTTGATAAAAGAATGAGGAAGGCGACCTAGAGCCTTGGTGTGGAAGTTGTGAAGAAGCTGATACAACAATCTATATTATGAATGAGATTTAAAAAAAAAGAGAAACCTAAAAACTTAAGCTGTTCCCAAAAGAAAAAGCATTGTAAGTTAATAGCCAAAGTGAAAAAGAAAATCCCATATGGAATGAATAATTTTCCTAACACATCTTTTTTAATTTGAAATAAGATTTGTGATAACAATGTTAATGCTGGGGATTTTAAGTGACAGTATATTATTCCAACTCATTCCTTTAAAGTCTCCCCCCAAAAGAAAAGCTCCTTTGTTAGGCCTAGTTTAGGCTACCTTAAAGCTCCTTTCAATCAAAGTACAGCTTCTCATTAAGGGAAAAATGATTATTAACATCCTCATTTTGCTTCCTCTTGTGAATTATTTGCATTCAAAAATGTGCATGGCATTAGTTTCAGGGTAAATGCAAATACGACAGCAGGATTTCCCACCAAGCTTCTTTTTATTATTAGCTCTTTTAATGCCCTCCATTTATTATTCCCTCGTCGTTTTTCACAATGTATTAAAATGTTACATTTCCTAAAATAATAATATTTTCCTTCATTTGGTAATTATCTCAGTCCAGTCTACAAAAGTCTCCATCACAGTGCCTACTGTCTATAATTTGAAATAGTTTATAATAATTGTTCATCGTTGCTTGGGGGAGCCTTGGGCATTAGCTATCACAGTTACAGAATCCCTTTTCTCCCACTGAGTACATTATTATTTTAGGTGAAGTTCACGAGACAGGGGGAGAGGGCAGGGACACTGGCAAAGCTTACTCTGACTGCCCATGGTAGAGTCTCAGTCTGTGATCTGAAGATAAATGGAGACGTTTTTCAGTTTTTTAAGCTTCATCTATCCCCTGTCTGCCAGAAACAACGAGGCCAGCTCTGAAACATATTTCAAGATTATTTTAAATAAAACACCAAAACAAAACAAATAAACTATTAGTCTGACTCATCTTTCTAACATTTTGGGAGGAATGATCTCGGATGCTGAAGATTAGTCAAAACATAGTGTGTTCAGTTAGAACAAAATCAAGTTACCAGTGGCATACTCTCTGCTAGGGTTGTGTTTGATAAACTGATTACAATTACTTCTTTTTTTCCCTGGTCATATTAAAAAAAATGGAAATAGATCTGACTAATAAAAGCAAACTAATAAAATCATTTGATCATCCTGATTCACTGCACTTCATCGTACCAAGCTTCCCTGTTGACTCTCAAATTGTTATTGTCAGATTCTCAAGCATATATTACAGTCAGGATGACTTACGTGTCCCTTTTTTTTTTCTGTCACTGTGTTGATGTCTGTCGTCACACCATCACCACCATCTAATTGCAGCAAAGCAGAGTAAAGACCACTCTGATACCACTCAGTGAACATGAGATAATTTTATTTCAGAGTAACACATTCTGTAGTAAAATAATCTACTGTGATCTGTATTGATATGAACAGATGACATCAAATTCAGGAATGTATCTAGATACATTTAGAAAGAGTTCTTTGTTGATTTAATTTTTAACTTCCTTCCAGTGGAGTCCCTAAGATTTATCATAGGATCATTTATTAGCATATAATTGAAACATTGCTATTGAATTTGACCTACTGATGTTGAACATTACTGAGAGGAGTAGGACCAATAAAGCAGTTACTAGCAGGATGTATGCTAAAAGCAGATCATATCCTATTTGTATCTTTCCTATGCCTTATTCTATCTCACTTGTACAAATGTATGTGCCCATTTTGTACTCACAAGTGTCAGTATGAGTAATCTATGTAATTCTGAGTTCAAGTAGCGTAACTTACTGCCTCAGAATTTGTTCCTTTTCATGAAGTGGTTTCTGAGTTATGGCAGAGTAGTTTACTGCAATGTTTTGTGGGAGAGACTGTAGGTTAACTTAGGGTTCATCATGATATGTGACCACAAAGAGCTGGAAGTGCTAAAAAAACCAGAAACACATTTTCCACATCATTCAGTGGTGACCCATATAGCCAAATTAAAAGCAGCATAAATTAACTCCAAAAACTGTTCTACCCATGTGAAATCAAGACAGATATGAAATTGTGAGGGTGTAGGGGGGAGGGGGAGAATTGGTGTGCCAGTGAATTGGAGACATTGCAGGCTAAAATCCTTGCTCACCAATGTTTTGTTAGCAAGACTGTTAAGTATTAGCATGTGCATGTCTAGTCTTTTTAACAGCCAATAGTGAATTTCACAGTGAAGTAAGCTTTTGAACTTAAGAAATTCTAACAAGTGTGCTTATGCTCTCTTTTTCTTTATAATTTAACTTTTTTTCCTATAGCATATTTTAATCTTCCCTTTTTTCCTATTCTGATATAAGGATATGCAGCAATTACCATTATTATATGTTTTGAAAGACATATTTGGCTCAGACACATTT
>JAAGAY010015779.1:0-35801 GCA_011801015.1 Ardeotis arabs
TGAAATGTGAAAGGAGCAGAAATTGTACTGAAGTTCCCAGTTGCTGATCTGGATGTTTAGGGGTGAATTCAGGAGTTGCCTTAGCTCCTTTTCAAGGGGCTTAAGGACATGAGACACACGTTTTGTTTGCTTCCTGCCTTCCCCCAGCCCACAGCAGCCCTGAGCTCCACTGGCAGAGCATGTTTTTCCACCCTGCACTAAACCTGGCTATGCTGAGGCCTGAGTGACTAATTTCTGTGTACTGTCACCTTGCTGCTCAGCACGGCCACAGCTGGGCCAAGCACACTGGACTGGCTCCTGTTCCTTCCACCTCAGCACCCCCACTCAGTTCAGGTCCCTGAGAATTTCAGGGGTTTATGCAAGTGTAGAAGAGTGTGTGCTTTTCAGAAAGGGGTGCAGATGCTTATGTTTCTTACCTTTTTTACTTGCCGTTGCATACCATTTTTGGATCTCGGAAAGCGAATCCGTCTGCAGAACTTTGCCGAGATTTTCCAGCACCTGGAAGATGTACAGGATAGTCACCATGCAGGAAGAGAGGCTGACTTGTGGCAGTTTTTGCTGGTGTTTTAGTTTAGCTCTAGCTGTGTGAGCGTGCAGTTTTGCCACAGCTGTGCACTTTGCCCAGGCTAAGATGTCCCATCAGTGCTGCCACGGTGTGCAGCAATGTGAGCTTCAGGACACCAGTCTGCAAAAGGAGATGTTGAGGGAGTGCTATGTTCATAAAGCCCCTTGCGTGTGACATGTACTACTTGCAGGCTGGTTTTTGGAGAACAAGTTTCAGCCCCCACTGATAACCAGTAGCAACTTCCAGTTAGGTGAAAGCAAGTCAAGAGTAAACACTAAATAGAAAAGTCAGTAGACTCCACGCTGTGGGGAGCTAGAGGGAAATCTTCCCAAGCTTCCTCTTTTGCAGAGTATTCGGAAAAGGCGATTTACAACTCTCTAAGACAAGTGGCTGTTCTTTACCAAAATTATAGGAGGGAGACCATTAGATGATTGGTCCCCCAAAGGTACCTTCGATGCACATAAACTGAAGTTTTTAAGAATTATTCTAGAGGATAAAGGAACCCAAGATATTGATTATTGGTGTATTTGGGATCACTGGGCTGATCAACATAAAAAGTCAAAATCTAGCAAAGGTTCCAATTCACTTGCCTCTTCTACTGTGCCAAGGTAACTGATCTGGAACCTTCAGGTATGTATCCTATGAAATTGGAATTTGTGCCTAACCCCCAGGCTGGCCCTCGGTCTCCACCAGAAGTTCATGCTGTTACAGGTATTGTTAGACATGCACCCTGGCAACAAGGAGATTTAGTCTCCTGGCGAAGTAGAATGCCAAAACTTAGACATAATACAGAGAAATGTACGCAATTGCTATCTGGGATAATTAGAGATTATACTCTAAATTGGAATGATATGAAAACCCTAATGAGAGAATTATTTAATGCTGAAGAGCAAGAAAGATTCTTCCAAAAATATAGGGAGATCGCTCAAAGTGCTCAGGGTGCCGGCCCTTGGAGGATCCCTGGTGGGATATTGTCACTGTAGAGGGAATGCAGGTCTACTGCACTGTGGTGCAGGAACTGATGGAAGCAGTTCCGCAGTGTGGGGAAAGAGCTACTAATTGGTAATTGGACAACGATCCAATGAACATCCGACAGATTTTTGGGTACATCTTAAGACTGGTCTATTGAAGTATGGAGGTATGACCAGAGAAAATTTTCAGGAACCGCTAGCTATTACTGTTTTTGTGGAACAATCTGCTCCAGAGACAAGGAAGTATTTTAAGAAATGCCTCCCTGTTTGGCAAGGTGAAACATTAACTAAGATATTAAGTATATAGCAGTGTTTGTTTATGATGGTTGTGATGGGGAAAAACAAAGGCAGGAAGAAGAAAAACAAAAGCAAGAGCAAAAAGAAAAAGAAGGAGAAATGAGCCTCTTGGCAGCCGCAGTAACACAAACATCTAGAGGAAGGGGGAAGGGATTTCCCTCTAGAGGTATGAGAGGCAGCCTCAAAAGTTGTGGGGGTCGGGGAAGAAGTGCATCTGTACCAATTATTCCTCAGCTAATGCTAACTGTATAGAATGCTTTTATAGTGGAAATTCAGGTCATAGACTCCGAGATTGTCGTCTCCGCCCAACAGCTTCTCATATGGAAAACGGAACCATGCTTAGACCGCAGTCGCAAAAAGAGCACGATTTTCAAAATCGCGATGTCTGGGAGTTTGGAGGTAAATGAGTACGGACAAGTAACTGCACAGGCAAATGGTATTGTTGTCAATTTCCTTGTGGATACGGGGGCTGCCCTCTCCCTTTTGAATTTCAGTGTATCAGAAATGTCTAATGATCAGGTGATTATAAAGGGAGTTGTGGGTTTTGAAATCGAATTCTTGTCTAAGCCACTACCTGTGATTCTGGGAAGAAAAATGACTTGGGGAAGGTTTGTTATTTCACCTGAATCCCTATCTCCCTATTAGGGAGAGATCTGTTACAAAAATTTGGTATTCATATACCTCTAAACCCCATGGGGATTAAACTGATTTTGTGGGATCAGCAGTCATAGAGGACGTGTCAAGAGAAAAAGATAATTTGACCCTTCCATCAGAACTTGAGACAGTACCTCCTATACTCTGAAGCACATCTAGTCAAGATGTTGGCTATTTACTTTCTGCTGAACCGGTTGTTATTAAAACAAAAGGAGAGCCTCCTTCTTCCGTAAAGCAATATCCCATCATTGATGAAGCAATTCCTAGTTTACAAAAACAGATTGATTTCTTCCTCATCAAAGGAATATTAAAAGAAATTCAGAGTCCATACAATACTCCAGTTTTACCAGTAAGCAAACATAGAGCAAACAAAGATGGTGATCTGGAATATCGGTTTGTGCAAGATTTAAGAGCTGTAAATGAACACGTAATTGCCCCTCACCCAGTGGTTGCAGATCCAAGTAGCATAATTACCCAAATACCTGTTAGGGCTCAGTATTTTACCGTTTTAGACCTGACCAGAGTGTTCTTCAGTATTCCAGTTGCTGAGGAAAGTCAGAATATATTTGCCTTTACATGGCAAGGAAAACAATTGACTTTGACTAGGTTGCCCAGGGATTTACTAGCTCCCCTACTATCTTTTTGCAAATACTGAAGAAAGATTTAAGAGACTTGTCTTTTCTATGTAATTCTGTTCTAGTTCAGTATGTGGATGATTTGTTGCTAGCCTCAGAAAGTGGGGAGAATTGTATTCGTGATACTGTATATTTATGTACAAGATTGGCTAAAAAAGGCCATTGTGTGTCACCATCCAAATTGCAGTTTTGCTCGCAAAAGGTAAAGTACCTTGGATTGATTTTGAAACCAGGGGAAGGTGAAGGCAATACAAGAAATTCCCTGACCAGTCACAGAGAAACAACTAAGGAGTTTTCTAGGTCAGGTAAGGTTTTGCCGTCCTTGGATTCCAGGGTTTAGTAAACTAGCTAGACAATTGAACAAAGCCACTAAAAATGAAGAAGTGGAACCTATAGCCTGGCGCCCAGAAAGAGAAGAATCCTTCTAAGCTCTGAAGGAAGCATTACAACAAGCTCCAACTCTAGGACTCCCAGATTATCCAAAGCCTTTCAAACTGCATTGTACTGAACTTAAGGCACTGCTAACGGGGTCCTTGTGCAAACTTTGGGACCCTACGAATGACCAGTGGCATATTATTCAACCACTCTGGATCCAGTTATAAAAGGTACTCCATTTTGTATCAGAGCTGTTGCTGCAGTAGCTGAACTCATAGAAAAATGTCGAAATATTGTTCTTGGTCACCCACTCATAGTTGCAGTCCCACATGAAGTAGAATTGCTTTTAAAACAATATGCTGAGAAAGCTCTTTCTCCACAAAGGGCACATAAGTATGAACTTCTACCCTTGCTTGCTGCTAATTTAAAATTGGAAAGATGCAGTACTTTGAATCCAGCTACCCTGATGCCTTTTCCAACAGATGGAGAAAAGACAGACATGAGTGTCTGAAGGTGCTTCAGACTGTCAGCAAACTGCAAGATGACTTACTGATCAACCTTTACCTAACTTAGATTTGAATCTATTTATAGATGGTTCCTCGTATTATGATAAAGGTCAAAAATATACAGGATATGCAGTAACCACTGAAACAAAAATTCTTCTTGCAGGACCTTTATCTTCTGCCCTCAGAGTGCAAGGTACGGAAGTTGTTGCTCTCGCCCATGGTGTTGAGTTTGCAGTCGGACAGTGCACCTTTATACCGACTCGAAATATACCTTCGGAGTCTGCCGTGCAACAGGTACCCTATAGAAAGAAAGGGGTTTTCTAAATTCCGCAGGTAAAACTATCGCTCATGGGACACAGATAAAAACTCCTAGAGCTGATTCAACTGTCAACTGAAATAGCAATAATATATATAAAAGCACATACTAGTCAGCAGGATGTCATTGCTCAAGGTAATGCATTACTGGATCAAGCGGCTCGTGTGGTGGCTCAACGACCTGTTCCTGTTGTGGCACCTCGTATGTTAAATCAAGGTTCCAGCTTGCCTGATCTGGACAAATTGCATGGTGATTTGTCAGAAGAAGAACAACAGCAGTGGGAAAAACTGTGAGCCGAAGGACGTAGAGGACAGTGGTTTCCTGGGAGTAAACCCTTACTGCCAAAAAGGTATTTACTTTCTGTAACCCGATGGTACCCATTCCAGAAACTGCAAATAGATATGCAGAAATACAAAAGGCTTTTGGATTTTCTTATCTGCTGGTAATTGTTGATCAAGTTTCAGGATGGGCAGAGGCTTTCCCTTCCAGAAAAACTGACTCAGACTGTTGTAAAAGTTTTTTAAAAGAAATCATCCCAAGATATGGAGTACTTCGAAGTAATTGATTCAGATAGTCCTAGGAGCACACTTCAGTGCTGCAATTCTATTCCAGGTGTGTCTTTCATTAAGAACTCGGTGACAACTTCACATGCCTTACCACCCAGAATCATCAGGTCAGGTAGAAAGAATGGATAGAACTATCAAGGAGAAGTTAGTTAACACTTGCAAACAAACTGGCCTGAAATGGCCTGAGGCATTAAATCTGGTAATGTGGGATATTCAGAACTACCCTAGGCAGCCACTTGGATTGTCACCAGCAGAAATTTTGTTTGGACGAGTTTTGGCCATGCCAGATACTTATTTGCCAGCAAAAGTCAGTCTTTTGGAAGGTGATGCACAGGTTACTCAATATTCATTGTATTTGCAAAATTCTTTTTCTGAAATGAAAAATCATGCATATTGGTACCAAGGAGCGTCTCCTGAAATTCAGGTTCATAATACCGAACCTGGGGATTCCAAGAAACTATCTCATGGTTAACATTGTGGATTCCGAATTTACCTATTTCGGTTAAGAAGATTCTTGTAATCCTGGTAGTTATAATAATTATAATTGTGTGTGGTATTGCTGTAATTCAATGCTGTATTTCTTGTTCTCTGCTAGGCTCTAAGATTGCAAGTCCATGGAAATACAAGTAAGTGCAGATATGCAGTTAAAACAAAAGGAGGGAATGTTAAAGCCTATTGCCATATTGTTGCTGCTCACTGAATTCGGAATACAGGTTCTCTGCTTGTCCCCTCTACAGCCCTTCCCAAGGCCGTTGCCAAGACTGGTCAAAGGTAATCAGTAGATGAAGAGGTAGACAAGAGTTGATAAATTAACCTTTACAGGTGTGTTTGCTGTGTTAATGAATAGGAAATTAATCAACTGATCCTTGCTTGAGTAAGTGTATTTTGAGTTTTACAGACCACAGGCCTTCAAAGAGATCATGAGACGTGATATCTTCTTTGAAGCAGAGCAGGAGCAAGACAGGAGAAGTTGTGCTGTGGATGTGAAATTCTATGGACATTAAGACTGATGAGTTCTAAGAACTGAAAAGGCCAGGTGGAAACTTCTGTGAATTTTTAAACCTTACGTAATCATATGGAAATAGTATATAAGAAGATTGTGTATGTAGCGGATTTTGTCACTCGCTGCGGTGGTGGCCCAACTCTGAGTTGCTGTGACGACTAACCAGATGGCTTGTTGTGTTGACTAACCAGATGGCTTTTGCTAAATGTTTGTCCCAATTTCTGAACGTCCCACCACCCATTGCTCTCAGTGTAGTTTTCAGCAGGCCATTTTACTGTTTGATCTTCCCAGGGGCTGGTGTGTGATCGAGGATGTGATACACCCACTCAATGCCGTGTTCTTTGGCCCAGGAGTCTATGAGGCTGTTTCGGAAATGAGTCCCGTTGTCTGACTCAGTTCTTTCTAGAGTGCCCTGTCGCTAGAGAACTTGCTTCTCAAGGCCCAGGATGGTGTTTTGGGCACCAGCATGGGGTATGGGATATGTCTCTAGCCTCCCAGTGGTTGCTTCCACCATTGTAAGCACATGGCGCTTGCCTTGGCAGGTTTGTGGGAGCGATGTAATCAATCTCTCTCCGTATTTATATTTAAACACAATGCGTATTTTGCATTCAAGGACAACCTGTGCAATAGTGTCCATGGTTAAATCCACCCCTCAATCAAAAGCCTGTTTGCATGTTGCCTCTTTTCCTTGATGGCCTGAGGGTCGTTTTGATGTTCTTCAGTGGCTTGACTCTTGGGTACGTGGGCATCTATGTGACGTACTTTTACAACCGGATTCTCTAACCGGGCAGCAACATCTTGCTACAATGCGGCAGCCCAGATGGGCTTGCCTCTGCGCTGCCAGTTGCTTTGTTTTGCTTTAACCACCCCTGCCGAGTGTTTGCCACCATTCATGAGTCAGTGTAGAGATAGCGTACTGGCCATTTTTCTCTTTCAGCAATGTCTAAAGCCAGCTGGATGGCTTTCACCTCTGCAAACTGACTCAATTCACCTTGGCGTGCAGTGGCTTCTGCGACTCATTGTGTAGCACTCCATACAGCAGCTTTCCACTTTCGATGTTTTCCTACAATACGACAGGACCCATCGGTGAACAGGGCATATCTCCTCTCATTTTCTGGCAGATTATTATACGGTGGGGCTTCTTCAGCACACATCACCTCTTCCTCTGGTGGCATTCCAAAATCTTTGCCTTCTGGACAGTCTGTGATTACTTCCAAGATTCCTGGATGATTAGGGTTTCCTATTTGAGCTCGCTGTGTGATCGTTGCGACCCATTTACTCCATGTAGCATCAGCTGCATAATGTGTAGAGGAGACCTTCCCTTTGAACAACCAGCCCAGCAGTGGCAGTCGGGGTGCCAGGAGGAGCTGTGCTTCGGTACCAGTCATTTCCGAAGCAGTCTGAACTCCTTCGTATACTGCCAGTATCTCTTTTTCAATTGGAGTGCAGCGGGCCTCAGATCCTCTGTATCCCTGGCTCCAAAAGCCTAGAGGTCGACCTTGAGTCTCCCCTGATGTTCTCTGCCAGAGACTCCAGGTAGGGCCATTCTTCCCGGCTGTGGTGTAGAGCACGTTTTTCACATCTTGTTCTGTCCGCACTGGCCCAAGGGCTACTGCATGAACAATCTCCTGTTCAAAGGCTTGTCGTTGCTCAGGGCCCCATTTAAAATTGGTCCTCTTTCAGGTCACTTCATAGAGAGGGCTTACAATCATACTGTAATTTGGAATGTGCCTTCTCCAGAAACCCACAACGCCTAAGAAGGCTTGTGTTTCCTTTTTGTTAGTTGGCAGAAATTTAGCTGTTATTTTGTTGACCACATCCATTGGAATATGACAATATCCATCTTGCCATTTTACTCCTAAAAACTGGATCTCTTGTGCAGGTCCCTTGACTTTGTTCTATGGCAAAACCAGCTTTCAGAAGGATTTGAATTATTTTCTCCCCTTTCTCTGCTGTGTTGCCCCATACAATGATGTCATCAATGTATTGCAGGTGTTCTGGAGCTTCACCCTTTTCCAGTACAGTCTGGATCAGTCCATGGCAAATGGTGGGGCTGTTTCCACCCCTGGGGCAGTCGATTCCAGGTGTATTGGACACCCCTCCAAGTGAAAGCAAACTGTGGCCTGCATTCTGCTGCCAAAGGGATAGAGACGAACGCATTAGCGGTATCAGTGGTGGCATACCACTTGGCTGCTTTTGACTCCAGTTCACACTGAAGTTCTAGCATGTCTGCCACGGCAGCACTCGGTGGTTGCGTAACCTCATTCAGGCTACGATAGTCCGCTGTTAACCTCCACTCTCCACTAGATTTCCGCACTGGCCGTATGGGCCATACGGTTAAAGAATGAGCGGGACTTGCTGATCACTCCCCGACTCTCCAGTCACCGAATCAGCTTGTGGATGGGGATTACAGTCTCGGTTGGTGTGATATTGCCACTGGTGCACCGTGGTGGTAGACATTGATTACAAATATGAAACTGGTCCCCTTACCAGTGATCTCACTAAACCAGCCAGTGCCACATAGCACAGCAAAGCAATACCTTTCATCCCAGAATTGATAAGCCACACATAAATACCAACAAACAGCATATAAGGCAAGTAGGGTGCTACCCAGTACAGCTCTAGAAACAACTCCGAGAACAAATAAAACAACACTGACCAGCAATGACCAAACCGACATAATGAATGCTTGTAACAAATCTGTTTTCAACACACTGTGTTCAAACCTGTGCTTATCTCAACCCTTTGGATCTGGCAGGGGCTCAAACCTTGGATCCTCAGATTAAAGTGTGACAATCTCCCAACTGATCTAGTGAGGCCCCTTCGAGCCCCATATTGGGTGCCAAAAAGACTGTGGTGGTTTAGCCCTCGTCACCACAGTTTCTCCATCACACTCCCCCTTCCCAGCGGGATGGGGGAGAGAAATTGGGAAGAAAGGAAAACTCGAGGGCTGAGATAAAGACAGTTTACTAAAACAGCAAAGGAAAACTACAAAAATAACAGAATATAAGGATATTAATATATACAAAATGTACAATGCACCATTTCTCACCACCCGCTGTCCGAATGACTGATACAGTCCGTCCTGAGCAGCGATCGTGGAAACGAAACCGAGCAGCAAGCAAAGGAGCGAAAGGGAGCCAGCAAGGTAGAGGGAACAATGCCAGCAAGCAAGAGAGAGCTGGAAGAAGAACAGGATGCCCTCCTCATGGGCAACCCCCACTTACATACTGAGCATGATGTTTATGGCATGGAATATTCTCGTTGACCAGTTTGTCAATTACTCTTTCTCCCAGCTTCCTGCATCTACACGTTAACGAGACCTGGAAAGGCAGACAGTGTCCTTGGTCTCATTAACAACAACTCGTATCATAGGAGTGTTTTTATCAACATTCTGCACATATGAAATCCAAAACACACTGGCTACTGAGAGGAAAATTAACTCCGTCCCTGCCGAAACCAGGACAATGGCCCACTCAGTCATTACTTTGGAAATCCCAGGTCTTTTTTTCCCTAGTGCCTAGGGCTTGACATGCGTCTTTGCAGACGATGTGTGTGTGCCCTTCTTCTTACCTTAGTATGTCTGTGACTGTAGAGTCAAGTCTGCACGCAAGAGCTCTTTGTGCAGGCCTGGCCGAGTCATGCAAAGAAAGGAATGGGATTCCCCAAAGTGTTGCCTCTGTCCTTTTTTTCATTTAGCTCATTTCTCATACAACTTTGCAGCATGATGTTTATGGCATGGAATATTCTCATTGGCCAGTTTTGGTCATTTATTCTGTCTTTCTCCCAGCGTCCTGCATCTGCATGTTAACGAGACCTCGAAAGGCAGACAGTGCCCTTGGTCTCAGTGACAACAACTTGTATCATCAGAATGTTTTTATCAACATTCATCACATACGAAAACCAAAACACACCGGCTACTGAGTGGAAAATTAACTCCATCCCTGTGAAAGCCAGGACACACATGAAGGCTGAGTGAGAGGTGTGACCTAGATTCTGTGTCTGTTTGCAGGTTGTTCAGAGGCTTGAAACTGTTTTTTTCAAAAGCTTTTCCAAATAGAAAGGAATGTAAGGGAAATGTTTAAAGAAATGGCTTGACTCAATTCAAGCAGCAGTTAAAAGCAATGTGAAGAATATGGCTCACACAAGTCCCAGTCTGTGTTGAAGAATGGAAAACAGAGGGATCAATCCTGCGATTTGGATTTGAATCCAGGGCTTATGGAGTGGTGTGCAAACAGGGAATAAACTCGGTGTACTTGAGTGGATGGCAGAGGGCTGTAAGCAGTCTGTTACAGAGGACAGCGTGGTCAGCTCCACTGCCTGCACTGTGCTGATGTTCCAGATAAAATCTGGAGAGTGGCCAGGTAGCGTGAAGCACGCTCATTTAGCAGTGCCAGTCAGGAGATGAGTATCATTCTTCAGCCTCTCTTAAAAAGCTTGTGCTTTTCAATGAGAGTCACAGAATTTATTGAAGAACTAGAATCCTCCTGTCTTAGCCAGGGTAAAAGGGATTTTATGAACAACCACTGTCTTTATCATTAATGTAAGTCAAACTGGACTAAAGATGACACAGAAGCAGTGCTATTAAGTAGTTGAGGATTTTCAGAACGTGGATCCTGTTTTAGTGTCTGACATAAGACAAATATTAAGCCGAAAGTAATTACAGCTATACATTACTCTGCTGAGAGTTTCTCTTTGTGCTTGCTAGGGCAGTTGTCCAGGCTAACTGCGTGGTCCCTCACCAACTCTCACCTGGCATGTGGTAGACCACCTTAGGATGGGGATTGTTCCTGGAGGAGTAGTACTTTCCCGCTGTGCAGCTAGGCCGAGAGTAGTGCTTGCTGTGCTTCCACATGCTGGGGCTGAACAGAGGCTCGTCCGTTGAGTTGAAATTGGTATTTGTTGTGTAACCTTTCTGATTCTCTGGCGGAGCGTCTTTCTGCAGAACAGGTTGGCTCTTCCACTGATTGCCTGAAGTCAAGCACTGGAGGTGAAGTAAAGAATGTGAACTCACATTGACTGAAAGGTAGCAGAAACTTCAATGACTGTTTTTCTTCTTATTTTTACCTCTTCCGTATACAATTTGGAGAAGCTCTAAGCACAGGAGGGTGGAAGCAAGCTACCTACTGCTCCACTCCTAAGCAGCTACCTTGGGCAACTAATTCTGCTTGAAGGCACTTTCCAGCTGCTTTCATTTCATTGCAGTTTCTGCTCTGGAACTCAGGCACTCATCGGGGTGCGTATCTGAGACGCCTTTTTGTAGTAACACAGTATACTGAAGCAGGGGTAGGGTATTGCTTTCTGACTTGTGACAAGAAGTGCAGGGACAAGTGATGACAGCAAAGGAGATGTCCACGTCTTTTTTATTTCTATCTTTACTAATGGTTGTTTGTGCAAAGAGGTAGTTCCATGTCTCTTAAGACTTTCTATCTATTCTAGATTTTGGTTTTAGAGGTTGAGTAATAGACTGTTAATAAATAGCTTACTACCATTAACTTTTTTTTTTTGCCTTTCCTGTAATAGCAGTCACCAACATTCACAGTGTGCTTTGTCTCTGCCACTTGCTTAGGCTACTCAGTACCATAATGTCTCAGATTGGGAGCATCCTAAAAATGGCAGTTTATTGAAGGCACCTTGCAAATGTCACGCAGAGAATTTAGCTAATCTATTTTGTGATGATCCAGAATCAACTTAATCAAACATAAGAAAGTCACCTCTAAGAGCAGCTGGGTATAAGAGCCCGGATGGGCTGAGAATGGAATAAGCATCGGTCAGTTATCTGCTGGGGTCAGGCAGCATATTATTCGGACTATGTGGGGGGCTGGGAAAGGACAGGACACCTTTTAAAGCCACTCTTAATGTTTTGCAAGCTCTATCCCATAACTACATGCGACTGGGGGAAAAACTTGACTGAACTGACAGATTTTGCAATGTGCACAGAAGGTCAACAGACTTGAAGACTTGCCCATCTGAAAACAAAAAGTATAAATTCCACAGCTGAAGGTCTTGCGTTAAGGTCACGCTGTGCCCTAAAGGCAAGGTCAGTTTTCATCGCCTATGAATCAGCACATTTCAGTGCACGAGGAGGCACGGTGGAAGCTACAGTTCACAGAAATGGTTTGTAGTTTATGGCAAGTTTTTTTTTTTAATTTTAAAAACCTGTACCTCCCAATAGCAGAAGTAGAAACATATGTCTTCTGATTTTGGTTGTAGTGGATTGATTGAATAACTGAAATACTGAAAATGGCTCTTTTTAACACCCTGATTGCATTTGTATTTCTTAGCCAACAGAAGAGAGGGAAGAGCTTGCGTACCTCCAGTTCATCCTTTCTGGTTTTAGCACTCTTCCTCTTTAACGTGAGAATATTCATGACCAGAAATAAGCAATTTCTAGAAAAGAACTAATATTTGCATGTGGGCACAGAAAAAAAGGCCGTGCACAGGACTACACAAGCACCTGACCTTGGGGTTTTGTGTTCAAGGAAATTCACACTTTTGGACGAGATTTTAGGGATGACTTTTCCTAGAGGAGCAGTGCCGTGCTACAAAATTTCAACAGGGAAAATTGTCATAATCAAGTAGGGTTAAGAGGGTTAAATGAGTAAATGTTTCTGTAAGCGCTTTTCTCACTTCTTTTCAAATAAAGCCAACCAGGTTAGCATGAAATTGTGGGATCTACTTCCTCGTGAATCTTGTGTGTCTCTGGATGGGGGAAGAGCCCAAGTGAGCCAGAGTTAACAGAATGTTAAAGCCTATTGCCATCTTCTTGCTGCTCACTTAATTCGGAATACAGGTTCTCAGCTTGTCCCCTCTACAGCCCTTCCCAAGGCCGTTGCCAAGACTGGTCAAAGGTAATCAGTAGATGAAGAGGTAGACAAGAGTTGATAAATTAACCTTTACAGGTGTGTTTGCTGTGTTAATGAAAAGGAAATTAATCAACTGATCCTTGCTTGAGTAAGTGTATTTTGAGTTTTACAGACCACAGGCCTTCAAAGAGATCATGAGACGTGATATCTTCTTTGAAGCAGAGCAGGAGCAAGACAGGAGAAGTTGTGCTGTGGATGTGAAATTCTATGGACATTAAGACTGATGAGTTCTAAGAACTGAAAAGGCCAGGTGGAAACTTCTGTGAATTTTTAAACTTTACATAATCATATGGAAATAGTATATAAGAAGATTGTGTATGTAGCGGATTTTGTCACTCGCTGCGGTGGTGGCCCAACTCTTGCGTTGTTGTGATTAATGAGCATACCTGGTGTTACCCTACGTGTGAAATTTCCTTTTACAAAAAAATACCTGCATCTCTGCTACACCTAAGAGACAGTGGGACATTGCTGGGAGGAGGAATTAAAGAAATTTAAAGGATGTAGAAAGGGACTGCGTAAACTGTGACACAGTGATTTCCTGGGGACTATGCCTGTGTGCCTACAGAACAGAGTTCAAGCTGCAAACCTTGTTTCTCCAGTGTACTGCAGCTTTTTATGATTGCTTGGGATTTACAAGTAGTTGCTATAAAAGCAACTTAAGCAAATAACCAACTGAACGCGTTAAAAGGCAGTTGCCATTAAGATCTCACATAGTGCAGTATTGTCTTTATCCAGATACAGCAAATGAAAGTGAGGTTCAGGAGCAGTGCTTTCCTGAGATGCAGTACAAGGAACTTAACTTTCTTTGGAAAACTGATGAAAGGGAAACTTGTTTTTTACAAAGCAGAGGGATCGGTTCATTGACTGGGAAAATCAGTCTAATTCTCTGACTAGGACACCTGTGGAGAGCTATTACTGCTGATGCTGCAAGACAACAATTCATAATGTGTTAAACATTAAAGAGATGATGATTTATCTGATGGGAGAAAAGGAGAATGGATGGAGTCAGGTGAAGGGCGATAGTGTTAGTTGACAAAGTTATGTGTTTTGTGAGGTTTGGATACTGTTCAGTTCCCTCGTTCAGCTCAGCCTGTCGACTTCAGTGGAAGATATTATGAAGGTATCAGAATCTGCCAGTAATTCTGGCACTTTGCCTTTTCACGTTTTCCTTAGTGCAGAGCTGATCCATATTTGTTCCATTATAGTGCTAGAAAAACACTAAGATGATTTTTCAATTTTAAAACAAATAGCTCTTTTGGACATGTATTTTGTTGCCTCATGAAAAACATTTTCCAAATGTTAATTGAGGGTGACATCATTGAAAAAAAGAGGTTGAAATTGTGCCTGGGTCCACCAGTTTAGACATAATGGAGGATCTTAAGTTACTCTTGAAACTTCCTCTTACCTATCTCTTCACATCAGTTACCGACACCATCTTTACCTTGGACCGCTCTCCAGTAGTCTGCACTCAACATGAAGTCCTGTTTTCAAAGCCTAAGTCTCAGGGAAAGCAATAAAGATTTGGCACATAAGCTGAGTAGATACCTAGAGAAAATTCAGAAATAGATTTCGGGATCTGCATGTGCAGAATAGCAAATCCAAGAATTTATGCAGTGCCCATCTGTATAAGGAAACAGCTAAGATGTTCTGTGGAAGTGTAAAACTGAGCTGGACAAGTAGCTCTTGCACCCAGCTAGAACTCAAAAGTTGAGAAAAGAAGGGGCACAGCAGAGCACTCTAGATTTGTTTCAACTTTGCATCAAACAACTGAAATCTTGAAGCAAAAGGCTGCCTGGAAATGCTTTGGGAGTTACTGATCGAAGTCTTGGTGAAAGATACTTGAAAGAAGTCTGGGTTGGTGGGTGATTCCAATATCCTTTGGTTTCAAAACTTGTTAATGTTTCTTAAAGCAGTGGTTCTCAGGAGCGGATATCTTTGTGTCCATGAGGAGGTGCTTCTGAAAGACTTCTAGTCAAAGCTGGAGAGAGACAGTATCTGTTCCAAAATGGCATCCAACTTTTTAATTTAAAAAAACGGGTTATAGAGTAAGCAGCTTTAGCCCTGGTAGCAGTCCTGTGCAATTTCCTACACAATTAAGAAGGTTATGACCTACATAAAGATCTTACTTAAAGATCAGTAAAGTAAAACCAGGAACCACTTTGTTGTCCCCATGCCTACAATTCCTAACTCCAGCCCTATAGAGATACAGAAAGGAGCATTCAGGAGCATATAGTGGAGATATAAAGATCACTTTCTCAGTGCCAGATGTTCTTCAGGCAAAAGAACCACCATCTCTGTTTTCGATCGCATTCCTGGCAGCTGATAGCTAAAATTGGTTTACAAGCTGAGCAGCATGGGACAATAAATAGCAACTGCAAGTAAATAATGACAAAACAAACAGAAAGCCAATTTGAGAAGAGTGTGAGGGGGAGGGCTGCTGTAACATTGTAAGATCTGGCTCCTTTCATGAACTGCCAGTGGAAGACATTGCAAGGCAGTTATCAGCTTGAGACCCTGCTTCCTCCAGGCTGAATTCCATGATATTACCGCTCCTTTAAGGAATGGATTTAGTCCGTTCAAAAATGCCAGATAGGATTATTTAACAAGTAGGAAGATGTATTCAGTGGTTAAGTGCCCCTCTTGGTTCTCACTTCAGACTAAAATCAGGCAGTAAATTGCTTTGCTTCTCTGAGCTTCTTCTTTCCACCTATTTATCTTACTGATACTTGACAACCATAATTGCCTTTTTAATCCAAATACATGCTGGTGGTGCACATAAAGCTTCCTCCACCTCCCCTTGTACTGTGACGGGCACGAAAAAGGGTGAGGTGGGACTGAAAAGGAACGCCCACAGAACTCTACAGGCAGCACATACCACTGGCACTGGAGATCACTAAATGTAGTTTTAATTTTTTTTTGCATTTTGGATTTACATATTGTATGCAAGTTATAGCACTGGTTGGCACTCTGGTGTTGTAGCTTGTGGCGTGTTATTTAAGAAAGCATATTTATTCTTTGTTTGCAATCTACAGGCCTGGCTGTATTAGTCTCCCGATTTTCAAGATGGAGGCACTTGCATATTTCAGGCATGGCCCACTGAAGCACTGCACTGGAAGCAGAGGTGAATCGCTGTGCTGTTTTATAATAAGGAAAGACAAGGAATTAGTTTCTGGTAACAAAGTAAGTGTTTCCATGCAGTGCTCTCAGGCATTTCTTCAAGAAAGATCCTTTTTTGAATCCCAGCTTCAGCTGTACAAATTTAAGAAAACTGTGGAAAAATAGGCAGGGAAGTAATCTGCTTCACCCAGCTGTCCCCAGGGAAGATCAGCTCTGGCATGCTTGTCTAACCAGCTCTTACAGACCTCCAAGATGATGGTGCCACACCATCTCCAAGCAATCTACCTTTTTTGCTATCCGTGCCCAGAGAAAGTTTTTTTCCTGAAGTGTAATTTGAATCTTCCTTGTTTCAGTTTAAGTCAATTTTCCCCCTGGCTGCCATGGAGATGGAGAACAGGGCATTAAAAAGAAAAGCTGTGCAGAAGGTGTAGAAGAATACGATCAGGCGTCATTGCTCTGCTCAGGAAAGATCTGATTTTCATCACTGAGCTTTGTAAAGTTTTGGGTGCTGCCAGAACTATTACTCAACTATCCTGAGCAGCTGCTGAACAGCAGAATACACCCAGAGATCTTTACACCTGTCTAATAAAGCATTAGAAAGGCAACAGAGAAGGTATGGCTCGATGAACCTGAAAAGAAAGTCTCAGAAGCAGGAAATACAAAGGGGATATGGCAGAAAGTCAAACCTTCTGGCTGAAATGGGCAAACTTTCTTTTAGCAGCGTGCAGTGGGGAGGTCACAGCAGGGCGCCTTAAGGAAGCCTCTTGTCTCATTCCCTTACCGCCGAGACTCAGCCCCTCTGGTTATGGGTGGGATGTGACAGATCTACCAGATTTCTGAAGTCTGGTATCCCAGCAGCGGTCATCTGCATCTGTGTTGTGGTAATTGCCCAAACACTGTAACACTGCACGTTAGTGTACTAACCCCGTGCTTTGTCCTTTTTCTGGATTCAGTTCAATTTATCTTTGACTTGGTTTCCACATAGACTCCTGTCCCATGTCATATATGCTCAATGACCCTGTGTTGGTTATGAAGCAATTGTGTGTGACTCTACACTTGGCTCTGCAGGAGGGCATGTGAATGACTTGAGTGGAAAAGAGCCTCTCTGAATACCCCTGTCCTAGGGGCTTTCGGTCAGTAAGTTGGTCCCTGTCGGTAGTTTTGGTTTTTTGCAGTGCAAGCCAGCATACTGCACGTGGGTGTAGCTCGCCAAGGGGACCCACGTTGACCAGTTACTCCAAAAACCCATGTCAGCACCTCAGCTCAGGGCAGTCTTGGGGCAGTTTAACTGCCAGCTGCAACTGGGATACTGGCTATGCCTGCTCTTTGCACCCCAGAGCCAAGGGGTGACCCTGAAGTGCAGCCCAGGACTATTGGGCTTTCCTTTGAAATATTGTTACCCACTGACATAAGTCCCTTTTCTGAAACTACTCAATAACCCAATCCTTCCTGTTGGACGCTTTGAGAAAGATCAGGTATCAACTATTTAGATGCATAGGTAGCTGAAAATCAAGAGATGAATGACAATGTCAACACGTATTGTTTTATGGGCACTGTCACACAGCTGATGCACACTTTGCAACAACACATTTGGGGGTTAATCTGTTTTGAATCAGTAAGGTGATACCTCGGTGCAAGCGCTGTTGCAGAACTTCAAGGAGAAGACTACTGTGTGCTGGGCAGATTTAGGTGACTTGTGTGAATTAACAACGCATTTACCTTATTTGTAAAATAGATCTTGAAGGCAGCATTCCTGAAATCCTTAGAGCTTGAGGATAAGGTTGGAGAAGTTTGAAGAGTTCCAGCATTTCTTTGATTTAAACAGAACGTTTTCTCACTCAGGATATGTTATAGATGCAGCATGCAGCTCATTGGTTAATCACACAAAAGATCACAGGTTCACCACACTGTTATTGGTGTTGGTTCGTATTACTGGAAAAAGTATCCATTTACTCCACAGAGGGATTTTAAAATAAGCTTTGAGTAAGCACATCTTCTTGTGATAAATTACTCTGAAAGGTAGAGACGGACTTCAGTATGACTTCCAAATCTAAGGCTGACTAAACTTTGTCCCATCTATGAAATATATAGCTTAATTGTCTCTCTTCCAAGAAGGTGGCTCTGTTAGCTGGAACAACAGCATCTACTACTGACACTCCTAAAGCCAGCACATAATAAAATTGTTGACTCGTGCTCATTTCCTTTTGCTCCATTTTTACTTCAAGTAGTGCAAGATGTGCTTTTTCTTCTTGTTTGTCACTTGGCTGTGATTTTTCAGAGACCTAAAAGGAAGATAAAAGGCATTATTTTAAAAAGGATTCTTCATACTTGATTCACTACTCTCCTTAGATATTATTTTCCTCTTCAAATTCTTTTAATACTTGCTCTAAACCCACAAACTTTCAGAACCTAATGAAAAGGTCAATTAGCTAATCTGCAGCTTCCACCTCTGTGTTCTGTTCTTCACCTTACTGAAATGAATAAGGCATTGTCCTGTGAGCAATCAACTTATTTTCTGTGTTCTGAGAAGGTACTGGTGGTTTTTTCTGGTGTTTATGTTCTCACAGAACTGAATGTCATAATCCCATCCTTGCTTAATTCAGCTCCATTGCTGTGTCATGCACATTTATATAATCTTCCGATATGGTCCCTAAGCTCTTTGAATGGGTTTAATTTGACCTGCCCTGCATGCTAGCTCTGAATCTTACCTGCTG
The DNA here is from genome assembly GCA_011801015.1 of Ardeotis arabs. Classification (NCBI taxonomy): domain Eukaryota; kingdom Metazoa; phylum Chordata; class Aves; order Otidiformes; family Otididae; genus Ardeotis; species Ardeotis arabs. The sequence goes on from JAAGAY010015779.1 coordinate 18,586, forward strand.
CTGTGTTTTATCTCTGCACTTCATACTAACAAGCACCAGCAGTGTTTCATGTACCCAATCCTTTGGACATCCTTAAATGTGATGATGGAAAAATACACAGGAGTTGAGCAGTCATAGCTTCTGTCCTGTGTAGGGTGGGACTTCAGAAATGTTGGGGTTTTTTTTCTACCTACCACTAACCTGTGGAGCCCAGAGCTGAATCTTTTGTGCTCATCAAGTTCTGAAGAGTAAGAAGTGACTTGTAAAAAAGTAACTTAGACATTGCTACCACACAGTAGGAAGAAATGCTCAATTTTCAAGTTAAAGACCCTCTAGAAGACTAAAACCGTATCTGCTTATTTAACAGCTAAATCACTGTCTGAAAAGAAACATATATGTACTCAGTAAGCTTAAAAATAAATATTAACACTGTTTATGCAGGAAAAAGGTAACCTATTTTAAAAATGCTTCAATATTAGCTAAAGCTAGTACGCATTTTATTATTTGTAGGGCAGAATCTATAGCTGCCGCTAAAAATTGTGACGCATAACTCCCCTTAAAAGCTTTTGTCTGTAAAGAGCTAAGTCACTTGAGCTGTGACATACTCCTGTTAAATTGGGTCAGGTTCAGTGCAGAAGTGCGGATTTTCTTCATGTTGAAAGAATGCTGTTTCAGAAACTGCTAGCTCCCTTTACCTGCAGTCAACTTCATGCATTGATTTGGGAAAGGAAGCGATGCAAGGCTGCTCAGTAACGATAGGAGTGAGGGGTGGGAAGCAGGCTGTACAGCCTGTGAAGTGGAAGTAAAGAACCACCTTCCATTGCAAGCGCCTGTAGTCAGAAACGGTAGCTATGGCTACAATCTGCTGAGCATGGTCAATATTTCCTGTCGTCTGCCCGAGTTACAGTCCCCAAGTAAAGACAACCCAGAGTTGCATGAATGGGCCTTTGTTCGCTGCTCCTGACTTCTTTTGTGTGCAAGCTCACCAGCCATTAACGGCTCCAGTGTTTTCTTTCCCTTCTGCCTCTACTACGTTTCACTGGGATCTGCTGAGATTAATAAATCCCCGGAGAAAGAATATTAGTGCCATATGTTCAGCTGGACAAAGTGAGATAAAAAGCTGATAAAGGTATTATGTATCATATTTTAATTGCGCAAGAAGGAATACAATGAGTAAATAAGCACAAAGAAAAATTCTCGTCGTAGTGAACTGCCCTAGAAAGGGAGAGAATGGGGTCTAGGGATCAGGTAAGTATTTTCTGGCAAGTACTGGAGCAAAGCGTTAAGCCTGAGAGCCTGTGCGAGCAAGTTGTAAAGGGGTGGGACCGTAGTTTCCCTGCATGCCAGGGCCACTGTACACCTTGAGCCTGGGCCCCATGTTTGGCATCTTGAGCAATCTGGCAGAGCAATGCAAATAAAGCAGCTTCTGCAGCATAGTTATGCAAGTCAGCTCATGTTTCACTGGCACCATGTGCAGTCCTTTTTCTTGCCACCTTCTTCCTAAAGACCGTGCCATCTACCCCCGCACAGGTTGCGGGCGGGATCCATTGCCCAGTGTTCCCAGTTGGAGGTACCTGCTCTGGCCAAAGGAGGTGGTTTCCAGATGGCCTCAACTCCATTGCCTAAAAAAAACATTTCATGGACTTGATGTGCTAAAGAGACCAGGAGAGTTTTGAGGGGAAAGGAAACAGAAATGGATCAGAGAAGAAACTGGTAAGGAAAAGGGAAGGGAACTTTAGAAGAAGGGAGGAAAGGAGAAAGATAACTGCCAGGGAATAGACTGGACTAGAAATACTTCATCCTGAAGCAAGTTCTTCTAGGAAGTGCAAGTCACTAGGTCTTACCTTCTGAGGCTTTGTAGAACTGTGAGCACACTACAGGAAGGCAAGTCTATTTTGGACGTATTTTGACATAGGGTACACAGAATGTGTCTTCCACCTTAAAGGCATAACTGGGAGAATTTAGAATTTTCGTGCTGACATTTTGTGTTACACTACCAATCTTTTAACTGCACCACACCTCTCAAATTTTCAACTTGACAAGACATCCTCTGTGACAGTGATATTGCCTACACCTTCCCAGAGGTGCCCAGCCTTGTCCTCTGAGGTCTTTAGCCGTTACTACACTCCCAGGTCAGAGATGTTATGGGTATATGGGGTGTGCAGGGAGTCGGGGAGCAGATTTTCCTCTAGCTGGGTGACAAATGAGTCTTTTTTGCTTTTTGAGGTTGATCATCTCTATGTGTGGTCTTTCCCAACTGATGTGTCACGGTTGCAGCATGAGGTCTCTGCAGGCTGGCTGGTGGGAAAAGAGGCTTAGAGCAAGGTGGTAACAAGCCCATGTTCAAGCAACTTCTTGAGGGAGAATACCAGTTAAACTGGCCAATTTTGTGTAATCAAACAGTATGTTTTGTCAGCTCATTACTGTAAGCAGTATGCAAGAGAAACCATTTGTTACTTCCATCTAGATAAAATCCATGTGGTTAGAGTCCAAATGTCCACGTGTGAGCTTGGCTTATCTGAGGTTGCTCTGCCTTAGATGTGCCACAAAGACCATACAGTTCAGAAAGTTTGTAAGCACAACATGTAGTATCTGCTGTACTGCGAGCAGTCATAGCTTATCTGCAGCATTATCAGAAATCAATACATCTATGAAATTAGTTTCCCTATGAACCTGGAGGTGACCTTAGCAGGTGAAATTTCTGTGGCATCCGTAGCTCTGTACTCCTAAGCAGCAGCAAGAGAGATTAATTATGACCGCTGCTGTATGAAGGAAAAATATGTTATTACACAGTAATACATTGTATTACACTGGGTGATGTGATGGCTGGAGGCAGTCTTGGGCATAGCAATCATGAAATGATAGAGTTTTTGATTCTCAGTGGAGTAAGAAGGGTGGTCAGCAGAACTGCCACCTTGGACTTCCGGAGGGCAGACCTCAGCCTGTTTAGGAAACTGGTTGACAGAGTCCCTTGGGAGGCAGTCTTGAAGGGCAAAGGGGTCCAGGAAGGCTAGATGTTATTCAAAGAGGAAATCAGAAAGGTGCAGGAGCAGGCTGTTCCCATGTGCTGAAAGATGAGCCGTCAGGGAGGAAAACTGGCCTAGCTAAACAGCTGGAACTCAGGCACAAAAAGAGAGTTGATGACCTTTTGCAGAAGGGGCAGGCAACTCAGTAGGATTAGAAGGATGTAGTGAGGTGATGCAAGGAGAAAATTAGCAGGGCCAAAGCCCAACTAGAACTTAATCTGGCTACTGCCATAAAAGACAATTAAAAGTGTTTCTATACATACATTAGCAACAAAAGAAGGGCCAAGGAGAATCTCCATCCTTTATTGGATGCAAGGGGAAACATAGTGACAAAGGATGAGGAAGAAAGGCTGAGGTACTTAATGCCTTCTTTCCCTCAGTCTGTAGTAGTAAGACCAGTTGTTCTCCAGGTATCCAGCCACTTAAGCTGGAAGACAGGGACAGGGAGCAGAATGAAGCACCCATAATCCAAGGGGAGATGGTTGGTGACCTGCTACACTTAGACACACACAGGTCTGTGGGGCTGGATGGGATCCACCCAAGGAGATGGAGGGAGCTGGCGGAAGTGCTCACCAAGGCACTTTCCATCATTTATAAGCAGTCCTGGCTGACCAGGGAGGTCCCGGTGGACTGGAGCTTAGCAAATGTGACGTCCATCTACAAGAAGGGCCAGGAGGAGGATCCAGGGAATTATAGGCCTGTCAGTCTGGCCTCAGTACCAGGGAAAGTTACGGAGCAGATCATCTTGGGTGCCATTACGTGGCATGTACAAGACAACCAGGCAATCAGGCCCAGTCAGCGTGAGTTCATGAAAGGCAGGTCCTGCTTGACTAACCTGATTTCCTTCTATGACAAGGTGACCTGCTTAGCGGATAAGGGGAAGGCTGCAGATGTTTTCTTTAGTGAAGTGTTTTAGACCATTTCCCACAGCATTCTCCTTACTGGGGCCAGTTCTGTTTCATGTCCTTATCAATGATCCGGACAAGGGGATCAAGTGCACCCTCAGTAAGTTTGCAGATGACACCAAGTTAGGTGAGAGTGTTGATCTGCCCGAGGGTAGGAAGGCTCTACAGAGGGATGTGGACAGGCAGGATCGATGGGCTGAGGCCAACTGTATGAGATTCATCAAGGCCAAGTGCTGGGTCCTGCACCTGGGTCACAACAACCCCATGCAACACTACAGGCTTGGGGAAGAGTGGCTGGAAAGCTGCCTGGTGGAAAAGGACCTGGGGGTGTTGGTCAACAGACAACTGAACATGAGCCAGCAATGTGCCCAGGTGGCCAAGGAGGCCAACAGCATCCTGGCTTGTATCAGAAATAGTGTGGACAGCAGGACTAGGGAAGTGATCATCCCCCGTACTCGGCACTGGTGAGGCCACACCTCGAATACTGTGTTCAGTTCTGGGCCCCTCACTACAAGAAAGACATTGAGGTGCTGGAGAGCGTCCAGAGAAGGGCAACAAAGCTGGCGAAGGGTCTGGAGCACAAGACTTATGAGGAGCAGCTGAGGGAACTGGAGTTGTTTTCCCTGAAGAAAAGGAGTCTGAGGGGAGACCTCATTGCTCTCTACAACTACCTGAAAGGAGGTTCTAGTGAGGTGTGTGTCAGTCTCTTTTCCTAAGTAACAAACAACAGGATAAGAGGAAATGGCCTCAACTTGTGCCAGGGGAGGTTTAGATTGGCTATTAGGAAAAATTTATTCACTGAAAGGTTATCAAGCATTGGAACAGGCTGCCCAGGGAGATGGTGGACTCACCATCCCTGGAGGTATTGAAAAGACATGTACATGAGGCACTTAGGGACATGGTTTAGTGGTGGACTTCGCAGTGCTAGGTTAACGGTTGGACTCAATGATCTGAAAGGTCTCTTCCAACCTAAATGACTGTCCAATTCTATGAAAAGTTTTGGGGGGATGGGGAGAGTAGCTTAGTTTCAAAAGAGCAGAGCAGACTGTATGGATGAATACTCTGAGGTCTGCCATTCCCCCGATGGGAGACAGGTCACCATCTGTGGACTCTGGTAGGCTTTTTCCGTAGGAAGCCTCAGGCTAGACTCTGCTTTTCGCTCTGTGGGTCTTTGAAATTGTTTAGGAGTCGGCTCTTAACCTCTGTTCTTCTAGCCCTGGCCAAATACCGCTTGCGTCCCTGGCAGGCTGGAGGTGACTCTGGCCACTGGAATGCTCCTCTGTTCCTGAAGTACCCGCTTGAGGTTACACACATCTACCGCATTTCTCCCCACTTCCTGTTCCTGTACCCCTTCTTGAAATAATTACAATCGTACAGGTAAACCTGAGAGAGTGCCGTACTTCACAATTCCTAGTCAGGTTATGTGCAGTATTTTCTCTCTTTTTTGCTTGTTTCTGAAGGAAAAATCTTGATTTCAGAATGCTGGGCATCATTTGAAAATAGATGAGGCTGGAAATCCACAGAAGCATGCAGTGCTGGCCTCCACCCAATCCCTGGCCCCAGCACGTTGTGCCAGGAGAAGGGTAAGGATGTGGGTGCGTGAGCAGTGATGGGACCTGCACTTGTGGGTGTTGATGGAACTGATGGGTCAGGCAATCTCTTGCAAATTGAGCAGGGTGTTGCATGTGGTAGGAAATGCACATCCTCTTGCAGCATTTCTTGCTGACTTTCTGATTTTTGTTTTCCCATCAGTATGATCAGTTGTCCTTGGTCACTGTTCACTGAAAGCCATTCCAACAGATTAACGAGTAGCCGGACTGTAAAACTAAGGTACAGCTGCAACCAGACAGCGTATATTTCTTAAGTAGCTTGCACAATAGAATGTTTTACTATATCATCTGGGCTCTTATGAGTGTCACCAAAGTAATTCAGCAAAGCCTTCAGGTTCTCATGGCATCGCTGCTGCTGTCAGTTCAAGAGCCACTCTGCTTTTCTCTTTGCACCTACACTGCCACTGAGAGCAGTGGGCTTGGAGGGCAGCCTCCCAGGGAGGTGGAAAGAGGGGACAGCTTCCAACCAGGGCTTTTGCTTTCTTCCCCTGATGCTGAGGGCAACCATAGCTGAGATGTGAAAAGGGTGAGGAAGAGCATGAAGAAGGAATTGGGAAGAGAGAAGCACTGTAAATAGTGAGGTTTCAGCAGCTGGGTGGTTTCTTTTTGTTCTAGCACTTTGAGTGGTTAAGGGGTGGGACTCTGAGCTGGGAGGCTTGGCTAAAAGGTTAGAGCAGTGCACTTGCAGGAGCCCTTCAGAAGACCGCCTTCCTGTGTACTGGACAGGACTTGGATCAGCAACTTGACTGCTTTGCAGCTGACTGAATTCTTGGCATAAGAAATCAGTAGTGGCAAGACTCGAAACACACGCCAGTCAACATGAGCACGGCAGGCAAAGTAAGCAAAAATTTATACTAGAAAAGTTTATTTGCTGCAGCTGAGCAACGTATTTTTAAATGCAGTTGCTTTGCAGGGACACCATGAATACTGGTGGTGTAGCACAGACGAGAGTTTCGGAGGAAGCTGGTACAGGAGAGCTGCCTTTACTTGCAGGCCACTGTGCTCTCCTAGGAAATGGTTGTTATGCTCTTCAAGGCAACAATTTATTTATTTATTTAAACACAGAGGCAAGATAAGGTAACAGCACCGGAGTAAGAACAACCTCCCCTCTAGGTTAGCAAGCTATTTTAAATCTCTGTTTGGACAGATTAAAATATGTTACCATGTAATGAGTGTTCAGATCAATGTATTTATCGGCTGTATCAGTTTCCATTCTGAGATCCCACTGTGGTTTAAACTATTTTTAGCTTCTTTAGAATTCATATCAGTTTGTTTCCTAAAAAGAAGCCATATTATTAATATTGTGTTAGATTTCAGGGTGTAACTGTGCTGATGTGAGGACAGTCATTAAACTTGAATGTGCATATAACAAGTCTGGAGCTTAAGTTAATGAAGACCAAAAGTATCCCATGCAGTGCAGTACTGAGCTGAGACTGAAATGAGCATTTGCATCTTTGCTAGAAAGTAAGTGACAAGAGAAATATACCAGTGCTGAAGTCAGCGTATGTTGCTTCTTGCACTACCTGAGAGATGCTAACATACACCCAGAGACACACAAGAGAGGTCAATGGACAGGAATCCATAGATGGAAAACGACTGAAGGCATGCACCTTGCTGGCATGTGCTATGAAAGTACCAGGATCGTTTGCTGTTATGCCAGCTGTCTTCAGTATTCTAAAATCAAACAAAGAAGGGGGGGGAAGCCATCTTCAGTTCTGAGATAGCGCACAAGCAAAATTAATTGTAGTTCCCCTGTTGATAAATTCACCAAGTTCAGTCTTCCACCCAGCTTTGGTCTGAGCATGGTGAATGAAGTCTTGTGATGTAACTAAATTGCCTTGTTTTCACTGTGTTTATCTTGGAGTAATACGGGAGCTACCGCACAGTTTAGGTGAGTGAGCAGCATAATCCTTGAGCTCTGTTAAACGGTGTGTTTCTACACCCACCCTCCCCCTGCTGCAGCAACTTGTAAGGGCTGTAGAACACATGAGCATAAAAAAACCCTGTGACTCCAGCTAGCACTTGCCTTAGTAGATTAAATGGGTCATAGTCCTCTGCTGGTGCATCTGTGGGATCCTGTTACAGTCTGTAAAACTTTACCGGGACTCAGCCATCAGAACAATACATAGTTAACCAATATCTAACTGCAGGAGAGATTTATTTGTTCTCTGCAACCCACAGTTCTTAGCTACCTTTGTTCTTAGAAACACTACGTGTGCTTTGCATGTGCAAGTCGCGAAATCACTATTATGCTATGTGGGATACGGTATAAATACATACATCTTTTTTTTTTCTTTAAGTAAGTTTCCTTGAAAATGTGGCCCTTTAAAATGTCATCTTTGGCCTCACTTTCGAATTTTTCACTAATCACGCTTGCATCTGACACATGCAATGTTAAATTTAGTGTAAACCTCTCTTGAGTCTGTCTTTTTCAAAGCGTTGTGCTCATTCCCACTTTGGGTCTGGCTACTGAAAGTGCACTATTTTATTTCATATGTTTTGTATTTCCTAGGAATTATTTTCTTTGCTACCAGTTGACAGTATATTGATAATTAGATGTTACATATCTACTTCTACTTCAAAAGCTTTGGTACTAAAAAGCTTCTTTATTTTTTTTGTCCCAAGAACTTTGCAGCACACAGATGTTAAGTTGTCCCAGTTCTAGGGTCCCAGTCACGCAGGATAGTTATGGATGTGCCAATCTTGCATTGTGGACTCAAGTTGGCTCCATTTCCCTCTGAACATAATGCCACCTGGATGTTTGTAGTCAGTAGGACTTAACAGAGTGACTGTGGACTTTAACTAATAGTGTCACCCATGGTGACATGGAAAATCATATTCCAGACCCTGGAGTTGTTTAAAGCTCGGGGATGGGCAGAGACCACAAAGGAAGCACAGGAACGAATATGGGGACAGAGAGGCCATGCTACGCTTGAACACACGAGGAATGAGCTTGCAGGGTGGAAACTGGGGCCACCTTCTCTCTGAGATCCTGGGATGAGGAGTGGACAATGCTCCTCTCTCTCCTGAGTGCATTTTCCTCTCAGTGATAGATGATCAGAGGAGCCCAGAAGCCCATCCATACCCGGACAAAGCCTGTGGAGCTAATGGACAAACTTTAGTCTAACAGCCAAAAAACCCTGTTGCGTATTGGGAGTAACCCCTCCTGAGTTAAGTACCACATTTGAGAAGCAAGGTACCTTAGCACGGATCATCTTGCACTAAACGGACTGTTGCTTCTTCAAGATTACCTCTGCATCGTGGTACATCATTTTACATAGGTGCCCTCTCAGCCATCACCCCATGGCTGAACTTGGGCTGTAAGAAAACATTCATAAGCCTATATTAAGGCTCTGAATTCCATATTTAGCAATTTTGTGAGTTCCTGACACAGGGAGTTCTGGCCAATACTGACTTTATCACAACCTGATATACGACGTCATTTAGTGTGCCATCTCCAAGATACAAATATACACCAGTAATCAAACATGACAAAAATAATCCTCCAAGGAAATCAGAAACAGAATAACTTGTGCACCCGAACAATGTTTGCTACTGGAGAACTCCAGAACAAAGAAGCAAGGAGGATGGATAGGGTATCCAGTTACCCTAGGAGACTATTATTCATGTTGCTGAAAACTTGGTAAGGCAGAAATGTGAACAAAGCGACACATGGAGGGGATGCACTCACACTGTACCTTGGTCTTGGCTTTTTTGTTGCGTTTTGTGTTTGGGTTTTTCTTCCCTGTAGTTTTCCCTCTCCTTCCCCAAACAGCAGCATGAGTTTCACATATCTGTCTGTGTTGTGAACTGCAAATACAAGTGCCATTCCCTTTTTCTTTGCTTTGTTTGCAGGTTATTAAATGCAAAGCAGCGGTAATGTGGGAAGCCAATAAACCATTTTCTATTGAGGAAGTGGAAGTTGCCCCACCAAAAGCACATGAAGTTCGCATAAAGGTACAAAAATAAAATTAAAAAAAAACCAAAACTGTTACAAATTGTACAAATTGCATTCTATCTTGTTGTCAGAATTATTGCTATAGATTTTTAGAATCCAGTTGGAAAATGTTCACTAGGTGAATAGTTATTATTTAGTGAGCTCCTATGGAAGATGCTTCAAGTCCTAAATTTGATAATGAGATTCTTTTTAAAAAAAAAAAAGTTTTTCAGGATTGGGTTTTTTAGTTTACTAAGACATCTGTGCTTCTAACAGGCTGCAAAATTATAGTATGAGGCAAATCTCTGAATTTTCTACAGTGTCGAGTAAGAACTTCCCTTTATTTGAATCTGTGCTCGAAAATAGCCCAGCGGGGCTGGCGGCTTCCTTTTTTAATTGGGTATTGAGTATCTGTTAAATTTCATATTTTGGTACTATTTCTATAATAATACAACCTTTCCGTATTTATGTATTTATATACAAATATTAGGAATAATTTATTTTATTCTGTTCTTCATATATAATTGTACTGGTAGAATACTGGTTCTGCCAATCAACGAGACTCCCTTTAGAGCTCAGTAGTGCATAGCAAACATTCACACAGAAGTCTTGCTTTGTAGATTAAAGACTAACACAAACCATGAAAATCATAAATCACACAATCAAAAGTGGTTTACTCGTAAATTTGTTGTGTGCATATATGATTTTAGAGGGCAGCAAGTGACTTAGAATCACAGAATAGTTTGGGTTAGAAGAGACCTTTAAAGGTCATCGAGTCCAACCGCCCTGCAAGAAGCAGGGACATCTCCAACCAGACCAGGTTGCTCAGAGCCCCATCCAACCTGGCCTCAAATGTTTCTGGGGATGGGGCATCAACCACCTCTCTGGGCAACCTGTTCCAGTGTTTCACCACCCTCATTGTAAAAAATGCCTTCCTTCTATCTAGTCTGATATAAGGTGTATCTCCAAATATATGTCATAATTTCACTTCTGTATATGACATGACGTCGGTAAATGCTGAAATATTTTTGTCTTTCCTCTAAATCAGATTGTAGCAACAGGGATCTGTCGCTCTGATGACCATGTGGTAACTGGTGGACTGGTTATGCCTTTTCCAATAATTCTTGGGCATGAAGCAGCTGGTGTTGTGGAGAGTGTTGGGGAGGGAGTAACTTCGATCAAACCAGGTATGAAACAGAACTGAACACAAACCCAGTGCTGAGTTTCCAGGCTCCTGTTTAAGCCAAAGGTGACTACAGGTGTGAGCATTTGTATTGCAGAGGAAGATGTTCCAACTTTGAGTGTTTTAAAGGATACCTTAAATGACACTACGTGCTGTTTACTTGTTTCTTTTCACCAGTACTGATTTGAGTTTTTCTATTAAATTTATTATGGTTTTGACAAAAACACCTGCAGCTTGCTTTCCACCTAAATCAAAAAATTGGTTCCTTCTATCTAGTCTAAATCTACCCTCTTTTAGTTTAAAACCATTATCCCTTGTTCTATTGCAACAGGCCCTAATAAAGAGTTTCTCCCCATCTTATAGGCCCCTTTATGTACTGGAAGGCTGCTGTAAGGTCTCCCCGGAGCCTTCTCTTCTCCAGGCTGAACAGCCCCAACTCTCTAAGCTTGTCCCCATAGGAGAGGTGCTCCAGCCCTCTGAGCACATTCATGGCCCTCCTCTGGACTCGCTACAACTGGTCCATGTCCTTCTTATTTTGGGGGCTCTAGAGCTGGACGCAGTACTCCAGCTGGGGTCTGATGAGAGCAGAGCAGAGGAGGAGAATCACCTCCCTCGACCTGCTGGCCACGCTTCTTTTTGTGCAGCACATGATATGGTTGGCGTTCTGGGTTGTGAGCGCACATTGTTGGCTCATGTCCAGCTTTTCACCCATCATTGTGGATGAAATTTTGCTACAAAATTAGAGTTGCCATCTTAGCTTGTATGTATCACTGCTTCTATGAAAAATATTTTACCTGCCTTTACTCCAATGCAACAGTAATAGGACTGCAAACAGGGAAGAGATTCAACAGGGCTTGCAAATTAACGCTTAATTTTGCAGTATGCACAGTTCACAGCCCTGTTATGGTAGCACACCAGCCTCCTGTCCTAGTGGATGTTAATTTTTATCTCAATTTCTTTACCTGTGTATTACTATTTTCCTTTTAAGTAGAAGATGCAATAAACTGCTGAATAAGTACTCGGGAACGTCAGTAGCTAAGACTTTTTTTTTATGACATAGCTCAGACTCAGTTCTATGGAAGACACCAGGGATTTTGCATATTGAAATTAGTTGTCATAACTATGCACTAATGATATCCTTTGTAACAGAGAAAGATGGTTTATCTTCCAAGAGCAGCAAAAGGAAATAAGACTAGCACTGCACTCCTAGCACACATTTCTCTAGGGATGAAATAAACTCGGTTCATATTTTTACCTGCATGCTTCTTGTTTGCCTTTTTTAATCCTCTGACATCACTGTTTTTACTTCTAGGAGACAAAGTTATTCCACTCTTTGTTCCACAGTGTGGGGAGTGCAGCAATTGCTTAAGCACCAAGGGCAATCTGTGCAGTAAAAGCGAGTGAGTTTTCCTGGGTTACCTACAACCCTTATAAGATTTTTATTTATACAAAACTGATCATATTCAACAGATTTCACTTGCCGTTATTTCTGGTCATCTTTCAAACAGCATTGATTCAGGTGCTGGATTAATGCCTGATGGCACCACTAGATTCACCTGTAAAGGAAAAGCAATTCACCATTTTGTTGGTACAAGTACCTTCACTGAATACACAGTAGTGCATGAATTTGCTGTAGCCAAAATTGATTCTGCTGCTCCTCTGGAAAAAGTTTGTCTAATTGGCTGTGGATTTTCAACTGGTTATGGGGCTGCTGTGCAGACTGCCAAGGTAAGTATTGTGATGGGCATTCCTGGTACCTCATGGGGTCTGTTCAGGATTGTGTGGCCTGTGAGCAGGTCATCAGCATGGCAGGCAGGAGGTATAGACTGTTGAGTTTAGGGTGGAAAAAAGATTCTTTGCCTACTTCAGTTTCTCTGTCTCTAAGGTACTCAGAAGTCTTCAATTCAAAATCCAGTAAAAATACTTATTACTATCTATTAAATTTTCTCTCACAGCTTTATTACCCTTTAAAAATGTTACAACACAGCTGATTTCGTTTATTGTAACTTAAGTCTAGGAATACATGGAAGCCTATAAATGGAGCACTCATAATACATGGCAATACCTGAATGTGACTTTTACAGCTGGCACTGTCTCCAGTGGAATGACGCTACAGATCTTAACACTGAAATAGAAAGCATCATTTTAAAAAAGTGTCTCTAAACCTGAAGCTGAGACTTATAATGAAAACCTGGTCTCAGAAATGTATTTTAAGACAATTTACCTTAGTAACATGTACAATTATAACACTATAGCTGGCTACTGCACTAGTAGGTATGTGTTTGCAAATTCCTTCTGAGCAGGTCATCTCTGAATTACAAGAAGTGGCTTAAGTGAAAACATGTTGATAATAAGAAAATGCATTGTACTTTACCTAGACTGCAACAGTGTTCCATGTTACATGTTTATTATAGGTGGAACAGGGCTCCACCTGCGCTGTCTTTGGCCTTGGAGGAGTTGGCCTCTCTGTTGTTATGGGCTGCAAGGCAGCTGGAGCTTCCCGCATCATTGCCGTTGATATCAATAGCGACAAGTTTGCCAAGGCCAAAGAGCTGGGAGCCACCGACTGCGTCAACCCTAAAGATTTCAAAAAGCCTATTCATGAGGTGTTGATTGAAATGACTGGCGGCAATGGTGTGGACTACTCCTTTGAGGTCATCGGTCGTACTGAAACCATGGTATGCAACCGAAAGATGTGGCCAAATGAGGCATTAGCTTGTCAGTTCTCTCTTCCCTAACCCACTAAGCACCAAGGGTGAGGAGATGAGAGCCACTGGCCAAGTGTCAAGCTAACTTCAACCTGTTAAGTTCAGCTCACTGAGATGCAGGGACAGAAGCATGCTTAAAAACTTAGGAAAGGGAACTTCAGTTAGTTCCCTGGCCTAACTAGAGTGGCTACATTTCACATAGCCCACTACCTGCTTTCCAACAGTGTCTTATCACTAATGATTAAGATAAAATGGAGAAGCAGAACAAAGCTAGGACATATCTAACCCATGCTAGCAGATACAATGGAAATTGATGTGGTTTCAGTTACAAAAAAATGAATTACAAGCTGAGCCCTGAGCGAAGAAGAAGGAATTCAAACTTTCGTGCCCCTGCGGCAAATCTTGCATGACTCTGGGGTGTCCCTCTGTTTCAAATGCAGACTGCAGCTTTGGCCTGTTGCCAATACAACTACGGAGTCAGTGTGATTGTGGGAGTGCCCCCTGCAGCACAAAAGATCACTGTGGACCCCATGCTTCTCTTCACTGGTCGCAGCTGGAAAGGGTCCGTCTTTGGAGGTAAGAACTTGGAAAGATGTGATTTAACTGGCTTGGGAAACCTGTCAATCACCTTGAATAAAATGGGTTGTATCTAAATTAATTGCTTAGGTTGTTCTATTGGAAGTAATATTGACAGCTACTTTGCTGACAAAGAAGCACAAAGGGAATTAATTAAGGGAATTGTTAGTTGATGGCAAGAGGAGGAGTGAGAAACACAGAGGGAGGGAGGGGGGAAGAAGGAGGAGAGAAGAAGAGAAGGGAAGAGACAAAAAAACGAAAACAGAAAAAAAGGAAAATAATAAGAGGGGGAAAATGAGGGAAAGGGAGAGAAGAAGAGAGGGAAAGGTAGAGGAGAGAAAGAAAAAGGGGACGAGAGGAGGGCAAAGATATAAAACAAAAACAGAGAAGAGAAAAATAAATAGAAGAAAGGAGAAAGAAAAGGAGAATGATAAGAGAAAAGGACAAAGGAAGAAAAAAGAAAATGAGGAAAAGATAATGGGGGAGAGGAGAGAGGGAAGAAGAGCGAAAGAGCAAGAGCGAAAAGGAGAATGAGGGGGACAGAAAAACAGGAAGAGGAAAAGAAAAAGAACAAAAGAGATGGAGAGTCAGGACCCTAAAGGACATCAAGGGTCAGACCCACCTGACTTCCACATAGGTCAGACCCCAGCTCAGCCCCTTGCGAGCTGCCATCAGTCCCTTCCAGTTCTTTCTCTTTTCTGAACTCTCCCAGCAGAATCCCACACTCAGCAAACCCTAGCTCGCTCAACACAAAGCTAAAGGCCACAGAAAACTTATTTCCAACAAAAAGTTTTCTCACTGACAACCAGTTCCTCTGATGTACTGAACAGACACCTGAATAAAACAACAGAGACAGATTAGGTTCCTGCAGAAGGGCCTCCTACTATTTGAGACAGCTTTATGTAGTACTGCTTGTAAGAAGAGAGACACACAACCCCTGCCCGCAGCCCCCCCCCAAATTTTGACCAGGCAATCAAGTTTCCAGTCACCAACATGGATGTCAGCACTCTGGCTTCTGTATGATGTGAGATTTATTGGACAATGCCATCAACAGAAAAGTTTAAACAGTATTGAATGTGGGGGAAAGTTTGGATTCTGTAAAGATTAAAATGTTAGAAAATTTGTCTTCTACCGGTAAAGCATTTATTGTGTTTGTCATACGTAGAATAACTGCTCTTTGTCCCGTGTTTCCTGCTGGCACTGTGTGTTACAAAGGTTACCTGCCGCAACATTTCATCATGCTATTCTGCTATACAACGTTTATCTAAAAATTTAAGCACCCGCAAGTTTTATCTATTTTCACAAGCATTTAATGTTTCATTATACATTCTCTGTGGTTTTTTTTCAGGCTGGAAGAGTAAAGATTCAGTCCCTAAACTAGTTGATGACTACATGAAGAAAAAATTTGTTCTGGATCCCTTAATAACCCACACACTTCCTTTCACTAAAATCAATGAAGGATTTGATCTGCTAAGGACAGGGAAGAGGTAAATACTGTTTAATTGTGAAGGTTCCTAAAAGAGCTGTACAGTAACAGAGCATGATTTTATGGCAGAGAATGAGGAAGGCAACCACCAGGCTCCCTAATCTCACACAGTGTGTGTCCATGAGTCACAGCTGTAGTAATAAAGCCAGCACAGCTTTAGCTTTTGAAATGTCTTTTCTTGCAGGGGAACTTTCAGGTTCTAGTTTGAGCAAAGACTCTGGGTGGCAGACGGAGAAAAGACCACACAAATGAGGAAGTCTCTGCCCACTACTCATTGGAACAGAGCACGTTTTAGGATGAGAGGCAGGAAGACAGAAATAGCCATTGTTTACTGAAAGAGCAACACACCATTCCTCTTGTGAACAAGGAAGAGAGTCCCAGGGCAATTAGTCCTAAAATCACTCGGTAGTTTACCTTGAACTTCAGAGTTTTTCTAAAAGGGAAGTACATAGTGCATATACACATTGCTAACTCAGAATTTAGCTCTCGTGCATTCCACAAATATTGTGAGAGTTCAGCTCTCAGATTGTGTTTGCATAAGGCACTGAAATCAGAAATACTGTTTGACAGAGACATTTGACATGAGTCACCATAGGAATAATTACAAAATCCCTTTGGGAGAACTGGAAAATACATTTGTATATCTTAGTACGTGTGGGGACAAACCTTTGTGAAACTTCTGTTTGGAACTTACACAATCTGGAGAACTACATTCATGTTTTCTTTCCATTGTCATTTGCTAGAAGTTATCTCACGTCTTCCTTGCTCCAAATATAAAAAGCATGTAACAGAAGAATTTAGCCTCTGAGGTTTGTTCTCAGGTTCTAGCTACGCAGCACACACTGCATTTTTTGACCATCCTCATTTTAGATATGCTCTAAACGTTAGGTTTAGATTTTAGTGTAACAAACAGGGGAAAGCGGTGAGGACAGATATGCCACCAGCTTTCCCAAGATACTGACAGTCAACCTGAAGACAGAGGCATGTTGCAGCTGGCCACTTTTACCAAGTTAAAACACTTCAGTGGTTCAGCCCAGAACAAGCTCTACCATTCAGAGCTTGCCCTTAGAGCCATTTGTAACTGGCAAGATGTGTCTAAGCCCCCCTCCAAGGACCTCCCAGGCTGTATTTGGTGATTAATTGCCAAGAGCCCCGGGCTTCATGAGTGAAGGCTTTGCAGTCTTGCAGGAATTTTCTTCTCTGCATCTGCAGCAACGTTGGCACATCTGCTCTGTCACTGTGCTGCCAGCTGGGGCCGCGGCAGGGCAGGGAGGGAGTACCCTGCTTCACAGCAAGAGCCTACATTCTCAGGGAACACAGCAGTGTTTTTGCTGACGTTAGCCCAGGAGCTTTTCTGCAGTCCCTAACTTGTCCTTTTATATTGCAGTATTCGCAGCGTCCTGGTGTTTTAGGATTCCCAGCTGCTAAGCAGCACATGGCTCAGCACCAGTACAAATTTCATCATCCTCCACTACAACTGATACGAAATACAAACCAAGACATTCCTGAAAGGTCTACCACCGCCACCACCCTTGAATAAAAGCATCAAGCTCAAACCCCAGACTTCAAGCACAGCGTTTATAAAGGAAATAATCTTGTCCCTCATACTTCTTTCTCCTGATTCTGCTTTTAAATCCTTTGTATTGTGCTGCAATTTTCTTTTAATAGCCCGGTATGAATTATAGGACCTGCTGCTCTCACAGGTCTTATGAAAGGTTTGGATTTTTTTTTTTTTAAAGGCCTTTCAATGTGTAATCTTTTAATTAAAAAAAAAAAAAAAAAAAAAAAAAAAAAAAAATCTTTTAT